>JACXGK010014878.1:0-11059 GCA_016801125.1 Novumbra hubbsi | reverse complement strand
CATACAACTGACCTCCGTAGTTGTGGCTATCTACATACAACTGACCTCCGTAGGTGTGGCTTCATACAACTGTGATGTGTGTATTCAGTCAATGTTTCAAAGCACAATATCAAGTATGTTGTCAAATTACGTTTGGGTAGAGTTTGTGTCTGTTGAAAATGAAGTAAGGGTCAAGGCTGTAAACACAATCAATTTTTAAATACAATTTTATTTTACAAATTGAATCTTTGAGAAATGACACCAAGCTGCGTTTCAACATTACCAAGTCATGCCGAGCAATTAGGTGGTTTTTCTACAGAGGAGAACTTCCACCCGATGTGGTGACCAGACATTTTGGACAAAATGGCCAAAGGTTTTGAGAATGGGTATTGGTTTACACAAGTGTTCTCCTGCAGTGTTGCAGTGTGATCTTTTAGTCAGATGTTAGTATGGTATACAAGCATTTCATAAGTGTCAATGGCTATTATTGAAATTAACATGAATTCATGTAAAGAGTCAATATTTCTAAATCAAGACCTCTGCATTCACCCTGGCATGCTGTCAATTAACTTCTGGGACACATCCTGACTGATGGCAGCCCATTCTTGCATAATCTATGCTTGGAGTTTGTCAGAAGTTGTGGGTTTTTGTTTGACCACCCACCTCTTGAAGATTGACCACAAGTTCTCAATGGGATTAAGGTTTGGGGAGTTTCCTGACCATGACCCCAAAATGTTAATGTTTTGTTCCCCAAGCCACTTAGTTATCACCTTGTAGCAAGGTGCTTCATAATGCTGGAAAAGGAATTGTTCTTAACCAAACTGAGGATGTGTTGGTACCATTCTTTATTCATGGCTGTATTTTTAGGCAAAACATTTTTGTTTGTTTTTCCAGATACCCCAAACAATCGGAAAGGGGATTCATCAGAGAAAATGACTTTACCCCCGTCCTTAGCAGTCCAATCCCAGTACCTTTTACAGAATATCAGTCTGTCCCTGATGTTTTTCCTGGAGAGAAGTGGTTTCTTTGCTGCCCTTCTAGACACCAGGCCATCCTCCAAAAGTCTTTGTCTCACTGTACGTGCAGATGCACTCCCACCTGCCTGCTGCCATTCCTGATCAAGCTCCTTCCTGGTGGGGCCCCGATCCCACAGCTGAATCCACTTTAGGAGACGGTCCTGGTGCTTGCTGGACTTTCTTGGGCGCCATTAAAACTTCTTCACAACAATTGAACCTCTCACCTTGATGTTCTTGATGATCCGATAAATGGCAGATTTAGATGCAATCTTCTCTAGCTGCCCTTTTTGTGCAAAGCAATGAAGACAGCATGTGTTTCTTTGCAGGTAACCATGGTTAGCAGATGAAGAACAATCATTTCAAGCCCCACCTTCTTATTAAAGCTTCCGTTATATTATTCTAACTCAATCAGCATGACAGAGTGATCTCCAGCCTTGTCCTCATCCACACTCTCACCTGTGTTTTTGAGGTGCATTTTTATGGCAAAGAGGGACTTTGCAATTAATTGCAAATCATCTGATCACCCTTCATGACATTCTGGAGTATATTCAACAGATTTGTGAAAATGAATATTTGTGTAATTCTCACACCATTTGGCCACTGCTGTCATTTTCCTACGTGTGGCATAGGGGCCTGTTCATGCTCTACAGATGGTGTCTTTACTAAAGTTTTAATTCACACAAACATCATCACAAACCTTTGTCTGTATTCTGAAAGATGTAAATCAATGCAAACCTCCCCATAGTGATGAACCTCCCCAGAGTGATGAACCTCCCCATAGTGATAAACCTCCCCAGAGTGATAAACCTCCCCAGAGTGATAAACCTCCCCATAGTGATAAACCTCCCCATAGTGATAAACCTCCCCAGAGTGATAAACCTCCCCATAGTGATAAACCTCCCCAGAGTGATAAACCTCCCCAGAGTGATAAACCTCCCCATAGTGATAAACCTCCCCAGAGTGATAAACCTCCCCAGAGTGATAAACCTCCCCATAGTGATAAACCTCCCCAGAGTGATAAACCTCCCCAGAGTGATAAACCTCCCCAGAGTGATGAACCACCCCAGAGTGATGAACCACCCCAGAGTGATAAACCTCCCCAGAGTGATAAACCTCCCCAGAGTGATGACACATCTTAAACAGTGATGAAGTAAACATTACAAAGATAAACGGTCTAGTCTGCCTTACACAGATTAGACCTAAACCTTGACTACCAAAATGCCAGCATAAAGGTTATCCATTTATATTTCTGAGAAATCCACCAAAGAAGATAAACATAAACTCAGAACCGCTGTGTCCATGGTCCATGGGCATGTTCAGAACCAATGTTCCTATGTGTTGGTGGCGGTTCTAGAGGTGAGAGCCCACTACATGGCTGAAGTAGTCATTGTTACGTTGTCATCACAGGACGGGCCCTCCTCTGATCGCGTGGCGACCCGGCGTTTGACGTCGCAGGCCTTTTAGTCGCCATCGTTTGTGTTTTGTCCTGTTGTCCCCATGTCCTGTGAACGCATCCCTCCCTGATTCCTAACAGGTGCTCCCTGTTGACAGGGTATATAAGCCCTGTGTGTCTAGTCTCTGTGTCCGTGATTGTTACATGTTTCATGTGAATCCCAGACAGCCGTACCCAGCACCGGCATGCATCCAAATCGTCTGTGGGTGTTTTGATTATTGTCACGTGCTTGTTTGCACGCTTTTGTTACCTTGCGTAGCTGACGCGAAGGTAGACCTGTACAAGGTAGAAAATAAAGAAGACCTTGCTACACACACCTCTGCGCCTCGGTCCTCCTCTCTACACATCACAGTCACGGAGTCCAGGAGAACCAGGGGAGGATTTAGAACCACTGTAACCATGACTGCAGCTCACCTGAAAGTGTCTTATTGGAACTCCATTATATTGATAATGTCTGGCCATTCCTCATCTCTCAAGGACACAAAACAAATCTTGTGCAATCCATAGGCCTCTGATTTTAGGTTGAGTATAAGCATGTTGTAGTATACCAAGACCTTGTGTTTTTCCCATGGCATCCAGTGACCTTCATGTGGATATAGACCTTGTGTTTTTCCCATGGCATCCAGTGACCTTCATGTGGATATAGACCTTGTGTTTTTCCCATGGCATCCAGTGACCTTCATGTGGATATAGACCTTGTGTTTTTCCCATGGCATCCCGTGACCTTCATGTGGATACTTCATGGAACCTGTGGCTCAGGTGCAGTCCCCAGAGCGTTTCCGAGATGGAGGTTCTCACATAAGTGTCTGTATGACTGAATTGGTCTGGGAATTCCTCAATGGATTTAATATATCTGAGTTTAAAAGGTCCTTCTAGAAGCTGTGATGGATTAATACTCTCATTTCATGACCAGGTATGTAGACATTGACTGATTTTAAGTAGTGCATATTCCTGTAACAGATGGTGAACTGAAATATGCATCTCTACTTAGCTAACATATGGAATTGTTCATAGATGCCCATACAATGATTCATTTAGCAATCAGTTGTTTTATTTGACAGCATTAGTTCACATGGTTAGTCAAAAATAAAATGAGATGACATTTAAATTTGCCCGTACAGCAATGCTTTTTATCTACCTATCTGTCATTTTGCAGTAATTCTTATCAAGAGCAACTCTTGATAAGAATCAGCGATGTTTTTAAAAAGTTGGGAAAATGTTAATGTCATTGAACTGATGCATTAATGCATTGTACATTGTATGTATCTAGTTAAGTATTGAGCTTAATGGAAATGTACTTGTGTTGAATGTCAAAAGAGGAATGCTGGATGTGTTGACAGTGTTGTAAATGTGGGGAAGGAAGGGTGAGGTGTTGATGTAGCTTTAACCCTTTTGTTAGAACGGGTGTAAAAACAGATTAATGAGTTCTAAGACAGGATGGAAAAGACAGCAGGGGTTAGGATGGGATAAGGAATATTGTTGTTTTCACAAGAGGACTTTGCCAATTCTTGTCCCCACCCATTCTTGAATAAGTATTGAATGTATTTACAACTTTTCCTGAGATTCTCCACTGTTACTTTGTGAATGTGTTTTCTTTCTCCTTGTAAGTAATTCAACTGCTAATTGTGCCAAGATAATTTTGTCTCTGTAACCTATTTCCTGAAAAGGGTTTTATTCAATTAAATTGCCATCACAATACACTCACAAATAGCTAAACCGGTACTGAGGGTAGCAGGGCGGCCAAATGCCTAGAACAACTTTGCAACTGCCAGCAATCTTAAACAACTTTGTTCTGTCCTTGATCAAGGTCCTAATTACTCCCAGGATTTATTTTCTTAGTCGGTCAGCTGGTACAAAAAGGGCTAATAAGTGAAATAGTAAAAGCAAAAAAAAAAAGAAAACATTAGGAAATGTGTTTTGGAGTGCTTGTCCTACATTTGAGAGATAGAGAAAGCTGAGTTCTTTTATATCCATTGTTTTACCACCCTACATATGAAATGCTTTTCTCAGTAATTACTACAGTGTTTCAGCTTATAGGAGAGGATTCTTGTGATGGATCTTGTAGCTCAATTCTTTGGCAGTCCATCATATTAGACTGAGAAAAATTCGATGAAAATCCTTGCTGAATTCAAATGGTGTGCAGACAGGTCCACAATCATTTGCCGTTGTTTCTTTTTCCAGATGCGGCATAAATTACTGCAAACAATTCAAACAGTCTGCTGTTAAAACGTGCCACAGTTTTCTATAATTTTGGGGAAATGGTGAAGAAATGTCAACAGTCATCAATGAGGCACGAGTGCGAGAGAAGATGCAGTGTAAAAGGAGTGGGTCCAGATAGGGCCAGGAGAACCAGAGAAGATGCAGTGTAAAATGATGGGTCCAGATAGGGCCAAGAGAACCAGAGAAGATGCAGTGTAAAATGATGGGTCCAGATAGGGCCAGGAGAACCAGAGAAGATGCAGTGTAAAAGCAGTGGGTCCAGATACGGCCAGGAGAACCAGAGAAGATGCCGTGTAAAAGCAGTGGGTCCAGATAGGGCCAGGAGAACCAGCAGGGGCATTGTCAACAACAGCGACCCACATCAAGGAGCCTGAGCCTGGGTGGTGAAGACACACTAGAGGGGCTCTACCAGTCTGTCTCCATACAGTGGCTCTCAAAAGTATTGACACCCTGGGACTTTCCCACATTTTACAAGAAATTATTTCTTATTACAAGGAAATCCTTAATGTTGAAGTAAAAAATAAAATCTGCAAATAGTTTTACAGGAATGACAAACACAAAACAGAAATGAATTGACTATAATTGTAGTTTGTATTCTCTTTAGCTCTATTCTTTTTTCTCAAGCTCCATCGATTTCTCTTTTGGTCTCATCAGACCACAGAATCGTCTTCAACGGTCTCAAAGTCTCCCAAGTAACTTCTGACAAAGTCTAGCAGAGTCTCCCAAGTAACTTCTGACAAAGTCTAGCAGAGTTGTGAGTTGTGTTCTTCTTGCCACAAACACCGCTTCTGTGAAGCACCTGGGCTATGCCTGCAGTATGCACAGCGCATTCAGGTTTGTCACAGCAAAGTGAGTGAATACTTAGGCAATCGGTTGTTTACTGGCAAATTTATAATTAAATGAGAACAATTTCTGTATTTAGACATTGATGGATGTTTTTTATGTTGATCTGTGGCAAAACTTTCCATCCGTCTTCAAACCCAATTAAATCTTCCATGTCACCCACAATGACCAAGCGCACCTCTGCCCCGGCAGCTCTGTAACAACACTCATAATGACCTCTGCTCCGGCAGCTCTGTAACAACACTCATAATGACCTCTGCCACGGCAGCTCTGTAACAACACCAATAATGACCTCTTCTCCTGCAGCTCTGTAACAACACTCATAATGACCTCTGGCACGGCAGCTCTGTAACAACACCAATAATGACCTCTGCTCCTGCAGCTCTGTAACAACACTCATAATGACCTCTGCCCTGGCAGCTCTGTAACAACACTCATAATGAACTCGTCAGAGGCCAGGTGGCTCAGAGCTTCTCGTCAAACGCCCCTTCTCTTTCTTCCCTCTCCAGGAAGTAGGAAAGATCGGCGTGATCTTCAACGTGGGGACGGACGACATCGCCATCGACGAGCCGGCTGTCATAGTTAGCGATGGCAAGTACCATGTTGTGCGCTTCACACGCAGTGGCGGCAACGCCACCCTCCAGGTGGACAACCAGCCCATCATCGAGCGCTACCCGCCAGGTAAGACGGGGGCAGGGGCATTGCCGCATGGGGGTGAGGGGCGGGGTGTCCCGAAAGGGGTAGAGGGAGAGACAATCAAACAAAGACATGAAACCCGAGAGACAGGCTAATTAATTGATTTGGGCGTCTGAAACACAAGCAGAGAGGATGGGGATTTCCGGCAATTCAACTCTAGACATCGGACGTAAAATATCACCAATTTATGGACGGTTGGTGGATACGCTTGGGATTAAAGCCAAAATTGAATTGGATATGTGCCTTTTACCATGGAGTACATTTCTTCATTTTTTTCAGCACGCACCATCGTTCAATTCTGATATATGCCAATTTACTTTATGTATTCAGAGGAGCCTGCACATGGTGGGAACAGATAACTGTTGCATAAACAATCTAATAACAATCTGAAATGGACACATTTTCCTCAAGCTGCCTTGCTGAATACACCCAGTAGAGGATGGGCTTTTGGATTCTCCACAGCTATTGTAGCGGCCAGCTTGGCTGCTAGTCGAGTGGAGCCGATAATGGGATCTTCACACAGCCTTGGAGCAATGAAGGACCCCTCAGCCAAATCCAGCTCTCGTTTTATTTCCTGCCGCCTGTAAAATGCGCTTTTATTTGAGAGCCCTGGATGTGTGTCGGGAGAAAAGGGTGGAGGAGGAGAAGGAGGTGTCGAAGAACATTCTGTAATTCTCCCTGGCTCCCTAAGCCTTCGCAGGGAATCCTTTCCCCAAACATCGTTGAAGCCAACCACCGTATAGCAGTTCAGCTTTTTCTGTACCTGTTCTGACAGTACTCTCTCCCTCTACGCTTTGTTCATATAATTCCTCAGGAAGGCATTTTCTGGATATTTAATATACAGCATGATCTGACCATTCCCAGTCTTTGTCTAGCTGTACAACACCCATTTTGACGTTAAGTAGAAGCTTTGCGGAAGTTTAAGTTATTTTACAGTCCAGGTTTCTATCAAGTGGAGGGCGTCTCGCGGCTTCTGTAATGATTACCTGATCCATTCTAGCAGTCCAGCTCAAGGGGGAACCAACCCAGTCTGTAATTGGCCCAACTATAATATTACCACTGTAAGAGGATGTGTAAGAAGTGTAGCAGTAGAAATGAAGAGCTCTGAGCTAGACGAGAGATGGCAGAAAGGAGGTTCAGGAGCCATTGTAGTCCTTCTCTTGGAGGGTTGATTCATTCTGAGTGTGATGCAACACGTGTCACCCAGACTCACACAGACCTGGGAGAAAACGAAGGAGCACATTAAAGTCAAGCTTAGCACCGATCTCAAACATTAGAGGTCTTGATTTGGCTCACAAAAGAAATGTCCTGTACTTCAGTTCTGTTTCATTTTTATTGCTGAAGTAATAAACTGTATATATATGTTGATTGGCTGATAGGTGTGGTTTATGAGACCTAAATGGCTGATAAGTGCTGTATATGAGACCTAAATGGCTGATAGGTGGGGTTTATGAGACCGAAATGGCTGATAGGTGTGGTTTATGAGACCTAAATGGCTGATAGGTGTGGTTTATGAGACCTAAATGGCTGATAGGTGCTGTATATGAGACTTAAATGGCTGATAGGTGTGGTTTATGAGACCTAAATGGCTTATATGTGCGGTTTATGAGACCTAAATGGCATATAGGTGTGGTATATGAGACCTAAATGGCTGATAGGTGTGGTTTATGAGACATGTGACATTTTTACTGCTTATTGTGTTGGTAACCGATTGATAAGGATAGTAAAGCATCTCAAGGGTTTGTAATATATTGCCAATATATCCCAGCAGGTGTGTCCAGGCACTCCGAGATGAGTCGTGCCTAAGAACTGCTCTTTGTCATGGTATATTGGCCATATATCACCCCTTCTTGTGCCTTATGATTTACACATACAGTACCAGTCAACTCTTTCCCTTTCAAAAGAACAGTATCTATGTTATCTGTTTAGAGACACTAACACCATTTGATTGCAATACATGCAAACCAAATATAAGGGATGAGTTTCGTCCAAAATATTAAACCCTTCTTATCTTCTCTGTGCAAAAGGAGTTTCCTTCCATTGATATAATTATACCCATAAAATGTCTTCCTGATATTTCCTCATGCTTTCTTCACGGTCCTTAAGGTTTCCACTGTGAATTTATGTTATATTTTAAACGCATGCATTGATGCTGTCTTGCTGTTTACTCAATAACATGTATTGTTCTTCTATTCTGTTCTGCTTTTAGGCCCTGATGCTTTGCTAAAAAACGTCACTACACCAATCCCCCCTTTAAATAACCAGCTCAATGCTTTATAAATAGACCTAAACGTCTTTCTAACTAGTGTACCCTGTAGTTTGCTGTCCCTCGACTAAACCACCAAGTAAAGCACAAGTTTCTTTTAACCTGAAGCTGGGGTTAAAATGGACAACTTGCCATGATACCCTGTCTCTAACCATGTGATCTTTCAACTTTCAGACTTGAACCTCTAATCTGTCTCTCCAAATTCTTTGAAGGGAACTATGATAGTGAACGCCTGGCTATTGCCAGACAAAGAATCCCATACAGACTCGGTCGGGTAGTTGACGAGTGGCTACTCGACAAAGGTAAACATCAAAAATCAATTAATCCATTAAACAGTTTCCAAATCCAGTTAAGTCCCTTCTGTCAAATCCCTGGAAGAGGTGCAAGGCAAACCTACAAAACAGAAGCAAAGGATCGGATGCTGTTACTTATGGATGTTATGGACTCAAAGCTGTCAGCGTGCCCGTTTGGATTTGTTTGGACTGCGGACTTAAATTGACTTGGGATGATAATGACTGTGACGAGCAGGTAGATATTCTAAACAGTCATCGCAGACCTGGCGTTGTTCAGCCCCTCAAGTTGACTACCTCGTGTTGTTGAGTACCATTGGAAAACATCTATCCCATAAGTAACAGCACAACCGTCGCCAGGTATCCTTTGCAACCCCAGAACTTCTGGGAATGCCGCGCCTCTTCAGAGATTTTAAAATCAATGAACGAGATAAACATTCCCCTGACTAACCCTCCAACGACCTCCTCCGTAGCTATTGTGTTTAATTAGATGCTGCTGATTTTCTTACCTTGTTATTATCTGTTTATCCTTCTTGTGACATAAACATCCTTAAAATTATAATGAACATGTTAACCGACTGGACTAATTAGCTGGTAAAGGAACATCTACAGACATTCTTTTTTAATCAAATGTTTTCCTTGCGTAAAGTGTTTCGGTATCTCCCCAATAACCTTCAATTTAATTTCACATCCTGGTCTAAACTGTCTTAACTAGATGGTTAGTCTGCAATATGCCCTTTGGTTTATTGGCCATGCGAAAATCCCTCGGCCTAGCATGACCTCACAAGACACCAAAATAATTTCCCTTCTTTACGTCCAGATACCTGCCTGCATTTCTGGCAACCATATCACTGCTATGTTCAGCAGCTCCATGTCTGACAGACCAATTAGATTACTGTCACTGAAACACTCTGCTACATAGTTAATCAGCATTCTCCTGAGATGGGCACATTCCATTAGCCTCTGTGAACATGCTGCTCTCTCCAGTCGATGATATAACAGCAAGAGTGCTCATCAGGACTGCTACTGTTCTACTGTCGAATGGGGTGGAGTTAACCCCCTTAGGCCTTGGTGAATGGGAGGGAAGGAGAGGCCTTGTCCCCTTCCACCAGGGCGAGGCGGTTCCCAGCGGACCATTGTTTGTTGCGCCAGCCTCTGTAAGAGAGAAAATACCCCGTTGTCCATTAATTTAGGCAAACTACTTCCCACGTCTCGTTGCTCTCAACACTCCGTAAACAGCTAAATTAAAGTGAAAGTATGTGTATTAGTGTGCCATCTTTCCATCTTGCTAAAACATTGCAGGGATGCTAGTCCGATGTAGTACCCAATGACCAGGATTGAGTCAAACCTTTAACTCTTTTTAAACACTAACCAGTTGAGAAGTCTTTACTTTCCAATCAAACAAATGAACAACACCGTACCCTCAGAATGTATTGGTCCTAATATCTGGGACCTATGTAATAATATTAAAATGAATTGAATTGAATTAAACATTTCAGACAAGCCTATAACATATGTACACCTTGTTTAACAACTGTACTAAGTACAATGTTAGATGCTAAGGCCCTTTAGGGTATCTTGCTCGCAATAACTTGTACTGTAATTGGATGTCTGCCTCTTTGCGTCCGTCCCTCTCCGTTTCTCTCCAACTCTCTCCCTCCATTTCGCCTGCCCTCGCTGCAGGACGTCAGCTGACCATCTTCAACAGCCAGGCGGCGATAAAGATCGGGGGTCAGGACAAGGGTCGTCCGTTTCAGGGTCAGATCTCCGGGCTGTACTACAACGGGCTGCAGGTGCTGAAGCTGGCGGCGGAGAGTGACCCGAGCGTCCAGGCCGAGGGCAACCTGAGGCTGGTGGGAGACTCTCTGTCGGTGCTGGTCTCTGAGACCACGGCCACCACGCCGCCGGCCGCCTCCGACATGTCCACCACCATCATGGAGACCACCACCACCATGGCCACTACCACCACCCGCAGGCAGCGCTCGCCCAGCATGAGGGAGAGCATATCTCAGGTGAGAGAGTTAGGGTGGGGTTCTAGGGGCGGGTCAAAGGGTTGGGTTCTAGGAGCGGTTCGGTGGGTGTGTTCTGGAGCTGGTTCGAAGGTTAGGTTCTAGGGGCGGGTCAAAGGGTTGGGTTCTAGGGGCGGTTCGATGGGTGTGATCTGGAGCTGGTTCGAAGGTTAGGTTCTAGGGGCAGGTCAAAGGGTTGGGTTCTAGGGGCGGTTCGATGGGTGGGTTCTGGAGCTGGTTCGAAGGTTAGGTTCTAGGGGCGGGTCAAAGGGTTGGGTTCTAGGGGC
>JACXGK010014877.1:0-11059 GCA_016801125.1 Novumbra hubbsi | reverse complement strand
GAGTTTTGGCGGTTGTTGTGTCGAAGTGAGAAAATAATTAATGTAATTTGAAAGATGTAGTCATTGAATGCATTTTGTGCCAAAGCAATGATAATTGATCCTCAGTTTAGCCCACATATACCACTGTTGTGCTCACTGTGTGAAGAGTTTTGAAAAAGTGACCTAAGTATTGGGAAATGTGTCCTAGCGACTGTAAAAAACTGTAATTGGAGCATTGAGAGCATGAAGATCTCAGCAGGTTATGGATGATAAGCAACATCAATGGAGGTACGAGTCAGGGCCCTTCTGTTGTGTCCCCATACGATGACACCAGGGCTTTGACAGAAGACACCAAAATGAAGCAAGCAGCAGATTTGATCATTTCCTTTGAGTGCTGGCCTGAAATTGCATTTATTGATAACCTGCCTTTCACAATTGAAAGGTATGTTCGGTAAAACGTTTGGCAATTATTTGCAACATCTTTCGGCAGCTTTGCAACACCTGTTTAAAGTATGAGATTTAGCACAAAAAAAATCCCCTTACAGAAACTAATCTGCAAACAAGGAAATGGGTTCATGCCAGTTCAAGTGTGTGTGTGGGTGTGTGGGTGTGTGTGTGTAGGTGTCTGTGTGTGGGTGTGTAGGTGTCTGTGTGTGGGTGTCTGTGTCTGGGTGTGGGTGTCTGTGTCTGGGTGTGGGTGTCTGTGTCTGGGAGTGGGTGTCTGTGTCTGGGTGTGGGTGTCTGTGTTTCTCTCCGTCTTTCCCTCAAGAGTGTTTCTCTCTCTGTATTTCCCTCAGAGTGTTTCTCTCTGTCTTTCCCTCAGAGTGTTTCTCTCTCCGTCTTTCCCTCAGAGTGTTTCTCTCTCTGTCTTTCCCTCAAGAGTGTTTCTCTCTCCGTCTTTCCCTCAAGAGTGTTTCTCTCTCCGTCTTTCCCTCAAGAGTGTTTCTCTCTCCGTCTTTCCCTCAAGAGTGTTTCTCTCTCCGTCTTTCCCTCAGAGTGTTTCTCTCCGTCTTTCCCTCAGTGTTTCTCTCTGTCTTTCCCTCAAGAGTGTTTCTCTCTCTGTCTTTCCCTCAAGAGTGTTTCTCTCTGTCTTTCCCTCAAGAGTGTTTCTCTCTCTGTCTTTCCCTCAAGAGTGTTTCTCTCTGTCTTTCCCTCAAGAGTGTTTCTCTCTGTTTTTCCCTCAGTGTTTCTCTCTGTTTTTCCCTCAGTGTTTCTCTCTCAGGCTGTCTCCTTTAACTGCTCTATGCCGCACTGGAAGGAACCACCGTCACACTAAAAAACTGAACCAGCAGAACCAAGTATGACTACAGCAAACACCTTTCAGATGTGGTTCTTAGATCTGATTTCATGTCTAGGGAAAGGATCTGTTTTAAATATTTACAGGACCCATAGAACATAAAAGGAATGATCTTCTCCATTTAAGTGGAACTTCAATTGAACTAACCTTAACCCAAACCCCTACCCATAAGTTCCCAATTGTAACATTTAACCAAAGCAAACACTTGAGACAAAAATATAATGTACCAACAAGGCTGAATTCTCTTTGATAATTAACCCTTTGGATATAGTTAATACTCACAAGTAGTAAAACAAGGATGCACACACACACACCCCTTCTATCCTTTGGTGTGTTAACCATGGGCTGTGCCATCTGCTATCCTCCCTATCTACCTCCCTCTGTATCTCTCTATTTCTGTCTCCTCTTCCATCCAGACTGCTCTCTCTCTGGTTATCTCCTTCTCTGCCTGTCTGCCTGTCTGCCTGTATGTCAATAAATCTGTATATCTATATATCTGTCTGTCTGTTTATCTATCTATCTGTCTGTCTGTGTGTCTGTCTATATATCTAGCGGTTATCTACTTATATCTATCTATCATTTATTTTTCTTTATACAAATCTTTTGACCACGTTTTTTACTACAAACGTTGACATCCTCCCTAAATCTCCTGACTCAGCTTTTAAGTTATATATCAAGTAATATATAGTCTCCTGTCCTTACAAAGCTTTTATGTTATGTATAAAGTAATCGTCTCCTCTCCTGACTCAGCTTTTACATTATATACAGTGGGTGAAATAAGTATTGAACACGTCACAATCTTTCAAATTTCCACTTCCGTTTTATGGCCCCAACAGTGCTCACTGGAACATTTAGAAGCTTAGAAATGTGCCTGTATCCAATGCCATCGTTATGTTTTGCAATAATCATACTTATTCCCTGTGTCATTTTACATTATTACACAACTTAATTTTGGAACTTATTTGTTTTGAGTTCTTTGTATGTATGGATTACTTGGGTTGTTACCAACATCTGAAAAAAAAATGTCATGTCAATAGCACCTTTGTATATATATTTACTGAGGTAAAATGGTGACGTGTTCAATATTTATTTTACACATATGTACAGTGGATATAAAAAGTCTACACATCCCATATAAATGCCAGGTTTTTGTGATGTAAAAAAACTCATGAATCATCAAAAGATAAATCATGTCAGAACCTTTGTCCACCTTTAATGTGACCTATAATGGGAACAATTGAATTTAAAAACAAACTGAAATCTTTGAGGTGGAAACATTTTAAATAAAACATTTACAATAACCTGGTTATTATTGCGCATCTGGTCACATAACACATGCTTTAAGCACTTACTTGCACACTTACTGACAGTGTACGGTGCCTTAGAAGCATTAAGACAATCTTGCTCGCCAGGCCTGGGAAGGAAGTTGGAGTAGACAGTCAAAAGAAAGGGGAAGCTGAGTAAAAGCCCATGTGCCACCTATGCTGAACCTGTCTGGCCTTCCATGGATTTGGCAGCAAGTGCCGGACTGTTGTGTCTTTGTGTGGTTTGGCATGATTCTAGGTGTTATTTGTTGAGTGTCTGGGTATGCTTGTGCAGGCATTTAACAAATGTTGTTGTTAAAATGATGCTACCATTGAATGATTGAATGTACCAACAACAAGTTGGTGGTCATACCAGATCTGCAAAACAATTATAAAAGACGTATTAAGTCACTGTTTTCAGTATTGTTAAGATGTTTGAAGTCACTTAATTCAGTATTGCTAAGATGTAATTAAGTCACTTTAGGTAGAACGGTATGAACCCAGGATAACTAATTGTCTATACTTTGTTAAGGAAAATGAAACATGGAAGGATCAAATTGAACAGTCACAGGTTTCACCTCTGGACAGCATTTCTAACACAACGCAAGAATCCAGACAATCTACAGCAGGATCAAGGGCCTCCTCAGTCTCTTCTGCATACAAGAAGTCGGCGAGAAAGCATCCTTACTAGCACGGACAAACACAACTTTTACGTTTATGACTGCCTCAAGTCTATGCCAACAATAACAAGCTATTAGACTCACCCAAAACCTCAAAGATGCATGCTCCCAGGGAGGGAGTCTGTACTAGCATCCATCCCAGAGGAACATAGAGCACAGCCGATCCAAGAATTAAACTTGAACAGAGAACAGTTACCTCTGGAGAGGGAGCTTGGGATCCAGCGGAAGACTGAAAGCAACATATTCACCTTCTGAGTCACTATTAAAAGCAACCCCTCTACTAGGAGATGTAAGCTAAATGTATGATCCATTAGGTTTCCTCTGCCCGTTCATTCTGAAAGCCAAGCTAATCCTCAAAGAGATCTGCAATGCAAAATTGGGTTGGAATGAAGTCATCCCAGAGGGATTCTCCAAGCCATTGCAGACATGGATCACCAAGTTGGATCTGCGATATACATCCCAGGTTGACAGGTGCATGAAGCCTGAAAACTTTGGTCAGGTCATTAAAGCAAAGCTGAATCACATCTGTGACGCAAGTGAGCTTGGTTATGGCACCGTGAGTTACTTCAGGCTCACCAACAGTATGGAGAAGGTCCACATTGCATTAGTTCTGGGGTAATCAAGAGTTACTCCGCTTAAACAGATGATGATTTCCAGGCTAGAGCTTGCAGCTGCAACACTTGCAGCTAGAGTGGACCGGGTGTTGAAAAGGGAGCTCAAGCTACAACTTGGAGACTCAAGTTCTGGACAGACAGTACACCTGTGCTCAAGTACATCCACAATCAAATAAAAAGATGTCATACCTATGTGGCCAATAAGGTTTTAGGTCACGGATAGGTCAAGGTCTTACTAAGGATAAACCGTGGCAACACGTGAATTCAGAAGATATCCTGGCTGATGATGCCTCACAAGGGCTACGTGTGAAACCACTCCTGGAATCGAGATGGCTAAAATGGCCTGAATTCCTAGAGAAAAACTGAATGGCCAGAAATCCATTCAGACGACCAGGAGGTAAGAAAAGCATACTGCTATGCCAGACGAAGAATACTCTCACAAAGACTGGTCCAGGATCAGATCCGACACCTCTAAAGTCCAATTAAAAGCAAATTGATCATTTCAAAGTGACATGTCAGTGGAAGATATAAAGGATGCAGAAGAGTCCATCATTCAATTTGAACAGACTGCACTTTTACCTTTAAGAACTTGCTCTCTTGGAGAATGGGAAAGCAGTCAAAAGAAACAGTTCCATATGTAAACCGGACCCTATGTGGACCAAAGTATCTTGAGGGTGGGATGACAGTTAAGATGGCTATGCTTACGAAACTAAAGAACCTGATAATCCTGCCCAAAGACTCTTACAAACTGATACAAAGACATTTCCATTAGCAGGTTGGACACTTAGGGAGAAGTCATATGCTCTCCAGGCTACAACAGAGGTTTTGGCTACCTTGTGCCAATTCCTCTGCCAGGAAAATCATCAGGAACTGTGTTTTCTGCAGACACATGGAAGCAAAGTTAGGAAAACAGAAAATGTCTGACCAGCAGAATGTGTCTCACCAGATCTCCCACCTTTTACACATGTGGTTATCAATTACTTCTGACCTATTGAGGTAAAGCAAGGTCATGCTCACGTGAAATGGTTGGGGAGTGATCTTCACTTACCTGGTAAATTGGGCCATCCATTTGGAGGTGGCAAGCTATTTGGATACCGACTCCTGCATGATGCCCTGTGCAGATTCATATGTCATAGAGGACCAGTAACAAGCATTCAAACAGATAATGGAACCAACTTCGTGGGTGCACAGAAAGAGCTCAGAGAGGCTTTGAAGGAATTGGATCACAAAAGAATTCAAAAAGCTTTTGGATCCCCCCTATCGAGCTCACCATGGTGAGGTTTGGGAAAGGCTGATTACTCTTAAACATCCTGTATTCGGTCATGAAGGAACAAACTTCGGATTACGAGACAGCTTTATGTAAGGTTGAGGCAATTATGAATGACAGACCAATAATAACAAGTGATCCTAATGATTTCGAGTCCCTCACCCCTAACCACCTACTTCAGCTGAAAACCAAACCAATTATGCCACCAGGAGTATCCAAAAGAGAGACTTCTACTCACGGAAAAGATGGAGACAAGCACAATACCTCGCAGACTTCTTCTGGAGGAAATGGATTAGGAAATATCTCTCGCTCATGCAACAAAGGAGCAAATGGAATAACCCAAAACATAACCTCAGTCCTGACTATCTTGTTGTCATAGTGGATGACACGGCACTCAGGAACCCGTGGCTTATGGGTCGTGTGTTGAAGACCTTGCCAGGACCCAAGGGTATGGGGACATTACTGTAGTAAAACTATCCACAAATGTGTACCACGATCCGCAAATGTGTTGCCTACCACGATCCGCAAATGCTTATCTTGATCCACAAATGTGTGCCATTATCCGCAAATGTTTACATAAATCTGTAAATGTGTACATAAGTCTGTACGTCTGTAGACAAAAGCATGGCCTCTCAATTGGTTGTCTTTTTACACGTGGCTTTTGCTACACTTAGGCCGTGGCAGTGATCTGTAAATCTGTCTGTGTCACAATCTGCAAATGTGGGCAGCAATCTGCCAACGCAAGTGGAGATTTGTCTGTCTGAATGGCTAAAACACTATAGATGCCCATAGGGGACTTTTCAAATAATCATGCAATTTCATTTATTCAATATTCTTATGAAAATTTCATTAGCATTTTTACCTAGTCATATGGGCGTTCTTTGACGATGTTAATATTAAAATGGACGTACCTCCCTGTAATCATTGCATTAACAATTATATTCCAATGTTAATACAAATGAGGACAGTGCCTTGGCTGTAAGAGTTATGACTTTGGCTGATCAGCTTGACAGCAACCTCATGCCAACTGAGGCTTGTAAAACGGGAGGAGTGTCCAACATCATCATTATTCAATTTCTAAACAGAACCTCGTCCACATCGGTGTCAGAAATAGGCAGGGTGCTAATAGATCATTCCTTATTCACAGTTTTTTTTTATGTAGATGACAAACAACACTGATTGTTTTTAGCGGTTATGTACCAAAATCCAGTTTTTGTTTATTGTGACAGGCATTTCACGTTGAACCTCATCTCCGTTTCAATGTAAATGCCTGTAATTTTTCGATTCTGCAAAAATACCAGCCAACCAACTGTCATCAACTTTGTAGGGCTCTGACAGTGTAACTGCCCGTCTCCTGGAATCTCCTCAATGCTCTTGAGACTGAACTGGGAGACATGGCAAACGTGTGACGGCACATATGGATGTGCCATCCTGGAAGAGCTGGACTTCCTGTGCCACCTGAATGGACTGCAGGTACTGCCTCATGCTACCAGTAGTGACAAGGACACTAGCAAAATGCTAAACTAGACAATAATCAGTTAGGAAGGATCAGGAGAGAACAATTGTTTGTGGCAACCACCTGCAAAACTATTTAATTTTTGGGGGTCATATTCCTGTTGACTCTCCAGTAGCGCACCTGTTGTCTCTTTTACTTGCACTGTAAGAGGTGACATTGATTCACAATGGCTTATGCTTCCTAACTGGCCAGATTGATATCCCTGAGGATTCATTGACTAGTAATATATTAGTAAAATTTGGAAAATATATAAAAACCGAATTAGAGGGCCACATTTTTATTTTTAAAAGCATTTTAATAACACAAAAATACATGATTGAATAACTGCAACATAAAAACAGCAGCACACACTGTAAGATTACTATACGTAACCTACTGTCATGTCCCTGTAGCCTGCGGTAACATGTCATTAACATACCGTGTGTGTGCGCGTTTGTGGGGTGTATTGATACTGCACACTCAGAGGCTGCAGGAGCACATTGCTC
This sequence comes from Novumbra hubbsi, assembly GCA_016801125.1. Taxonomy (NCBI): domain Eukaryota; kingdom Metazoa; phylum Chordata; class Actinopteri; order Esociformes; family Umbridae; genus Novumbra; species Novumbra hubbsi. The sequence continues at coordinate 3,917 of JACXGK010014877.1, read as the reverse complement.
CATTTATGATAGATGCTCGAAAACACTAAAAGAAAAACGGTTTCAGTAAGCGTGAATAAGACGTTGTAATACACACAATACACTTATCGGATCAAAACGCAGCGCGGATTATAATATACATCCATTTTACAGAACGAACAGAAAAGCCTAATGAAACTCCTTTCCAGCCTACATGCATGAACAGGTATTGCGAGTTATTACGACAAGCATTCCATGATGTGAACATTCTGTTATAAGCCTATCAAGGTGGAAATTGATTTTTCTCGTTTTGTCTTAACATTTGGCTCTAACTCTGGGGTATAATAAAATGACATAATAAACGTAATCTAGTTGTGGTAAATACGGATTGGGAATTGATTGTCACTATACCAAATCACATGTGGCTCGTGCCTGGGCACTTGTGAGCAATTCTGCAGAGCTTAGAAATAAGCATACAACCACATTTCTGTATGGGTCCTACAATCCAGATAAAGCACATACTCTGTAGCCTACTCAATTATTTCCCACAAAAGCTTACAAGCACAATTCTCACAAATGTTATCATATTCCGAACAAGCACGCTTTATTTTCAGCCAATACAGTCCTTATAGGATTATAACCGGCAGAAAATGCAACGTTTTATAAACGGTACAGGCGGCAGCCTCATGAGCGTCTGAGCAAAAACTGCAGAATTTAACCCGTCGCGCACAGGGTGGGGAATTTAACGAATTCAATGACACATCCGTAATAAATAAAATCTTAGCACACTCACCTTTAAATGATCAATGTCTTTCTTTTATTTAGAGTACACGTTTTAAGGTGATAAATAACGTGTGAGAAAAAGTAGAAAAATGTAGCTTGTACAATTTTCTCCCTGCTTTCCTTCACCCTCCCTCTCAACCTCGCCCCCAAAAGCAGCACTGGACGACTGGGGCTGAACATTTAAAGGATGTTCAGAATATGTCGGCTTCTTCTAGGTCGGAGCCGCTCGACTGACGTCGGTAAACACCGGCATATGATTGCAACACAGCGACGGATTGTTTCCAAGTTTACCTTAAAAAACTAAAAAGCATCCTCTTCATAAAAATATTGTAATAGCTGTATTGAAGGACGTAATATAGGCTAGTCAAATATAGGCAGAGATTTTAACCCGAATTATGAGGACAACATATCTGACATCCTAAACAAACTATTTCTAAATAAAGACATGGCACAGTAAATACGTTAAGTATTCAACCAGCGACTGACACACAAATATAGAAACAAACAGTACCAGTCTAACCTTTGGACACCTACTCAGTCTATCAACATATGTTAACTGAAATGCATTCTGGGTTACAACCGCAAAAAACAGGTTGAGAAAACGCAAACAACACAGTAAAAAGTCCAGCGTTGAATTGACTCCCACAGAGTTGATTTCCAAAACTGTTTTTAATGTTTATATAGCTCCACACTCTCCAGACATAAATCAACACTTTGGCCTAGTGTTGAATGTTTAACTATTTGTAGAGTTCCTTATTTAACTTAAAAACTGAGTTAAATTAGCACTAGGGGATTAAGGGGCTTGCAGAATAATTTAAAAATATATAAATATTTTAAAATCATTCTGCAAGTCCCTTAATGTTGTAGACTTTTGAAATGTCTTTAGCAGACTCTTTCATGAAATGGGATACATTGCTTAACATTTGCAGATCTGCTATATGTGGGTTATAGAATGTGAGAACAATATAAGACAGATAAAATATTTGTACATTGAAAATTATTTCACACTTGAATACTCATATAATGCTTGTACTCAACACTATACAATCAATATTGCAAAATGGCAAACGAGTGCGTTTCCACCCACGATTCTTACTCCTAATTCCAATTTATAGTCAAGGAAGAGAGGAACAGAGGCTGTGGAGAAATGTTAGTCCAGGGTGTGACAAGAGCTCTGGGCCAAGAGGGGGGAGGGAAAGGGTGTACATTCATGGCCAAGTTTTGAGATTGACACAATCTGCTCCAGTGTTTTTAGATCTTGTCTGGTGTTACTATGGTATACTGAAGTAAAATAACAAGCATTTCATAAGTGTCAAAGGCTATTATTGGCAAGTACATTAAGTAATCAATGCTGGGAGTTTGTTAGAATTTGTGGGTTTTTGTTTGTCCACCCGTCTGGGGAGTTTCCTGGCCATGGACCCAAAATGTAGATGTTTTGTTCCCTGGGCCTTATAGCAAGGTGCTCCATCATGCTGGAAAAGGCATTGTTCATCACCAAACGGTTTTTGGATGGTTGGGAGAAGTTGCTCTCAAAGGATGTTTTGGTACCATTCTTTATTCATGGCTGTGTTCTTAAGCACAATTATGAATACATAGGACTGATGGAAGCGCTCACATTTTCTTCTCCGGACAAGCGTTTTTCCGGATGCCCCAAAGAATTGAAAATGACTTCACCCCAGTCCAGCAGTCCAATCCCTGTACCTTTTACAGAATATCAGTCGGTCCATTTCTGGAGAGAGGTGGCTTCTTTGCAGCCCTTCTTGACACCAGACAATCTTCCAAAAGTCTTTGCCTCACTGCATGCAGATGCACTCACACCTGCCTGCTGCCATTCCTGAGCAAGCTCTGCACTGGTGGTGCCCCAATGCCGCAGCTGAATCAACTTTGGGGGACAGTCCTGACGCTTGCTGGACGCTTTTTGGGTGCCCTGTAGCCTTCTTCACAACAATCGAACCTTTCTTCTTGAAGTTCTTGTTGATCCAATAATTGGCAGATTTAGGTGCAATCTTACTGGCAGCAGTATCCTTGCCTGTGAAGCCCTTCTTGTGAACAGCAATGATGACTGCACGTGTTTCCTTGTAGGTAACCATGGTTAACAGTGGAAGAACAATGATTTCACCCTCATTTTAAAGCTTACAGTCTGTTATTCTAACTCAATGTCAGAGTGATTTCTAGCGGTGTCCACGTCAACACTCTCATCTGTGTTAACGAGAGGATCACTAACACACTGTCAGCTGGTTCTTTTGTGGCTAGTCCTTTTTTTATGGGATTAATTGAACTTTCATGGCCAAGAGAGACTTTGCAATTAGAGAGACTTTGCACTCTTCATGACATTCTGGAGTTTATGCAAATTGCCATAATAAAATCCGAGGCAGCAGACTTTGTAACAAATTTATATTTGTTTCATTCTCAAAACTCTTGGCCACGGCTGAATATGGAAACTCAACTTGGTCAGTCAAAGGGGAAGAGGCGAGCAGACAGGGTGTTGGCCAACAGATTGACGCGTTGAAACTTTTTCCAGTATGTGATTCTGTAGCCCTAAACATTATAGCCACAGATATTCTATCATTAATTCTTTTCAATATGAATAGATCAAATTCAGGTAATTACACTCCTGTTCCTACATGTTCACTCCCTGGGTCTTTTGATCCATCAGTAAATATTGGCATTTAGTTGTAAAAATACCAAATGTCCATTGTCATCCACTTTGTCCATTCTCTCTTCTGCTCCACAAGTTGCAAGTGCACATTTGGCACAGGGATTATCCATGGAGGAACATTACCCCATACCGTATTTGGTCCATAATTTAACCTATTTAAAACACTCTTCTGCTACTCTATCAATAGTCAATCCTTTTTTGAAGGTTGTTCCTCTCCAGCGTCCTATAACTTAACCCAATATGCCAGTGTCAACTTTGAGCGTCTTAAATACAATGGTAATTAATCAGATTCAACCAATAATGCATTAGTAGGAGTTTTGAACTATATTCTGTCTAGTACTGAACTATATTCTGTCTAGTACTGAACTATATTCTGTCTAGTACTGAACTATATTCTGTCTAGTACTGAACTATATTCTGTCTAGTACTGAACTATATTCTGTCTAGTACTGAACTATATTCTGTCTAGTACTGAACTATATTCTGTCTAGTACTGAACTATATTCTGTCTAGTACT
>JACXGK010014876.1:0-11062 GCA_016801125.1 Novumbra hubbsi | reverse complement strand
TGTCATCTACAGCTACATATTGGTCTCTAAGATGACCCTAAATTACCAGAGTAAGGTGTCATCTACAGCTGCATATTGGTCTCTAAGATGACCCTAAATTACCAGAGTAAGGTGTCATCTACAGCTACATATTGGTCTCTAAGATGACCCTAAATTACCAGAGTAAGGTGTCATCTACAGCTACATATTGGTCTCTAAGGTAACCAACAGATAAGAGAACCCTCAATCACTGATGATCTAGTTCAGTAGTTCTCAACCTTTTGGGCCAGGGCCCTCCTGTCCATTATTAGGCAATAACTGATCACTAATTACAAAACTCTTAGTAAAAGACTGCAAACTAATTATACTCATCCATCATTGCATTAAAAACAACCGATTTGGCTTTCATTTGTGAATCTTTCATCACAAGAAATGTCCCTTTCACATGGGATCTGAACAGTCTTTTGACATTATTTTGTCTTCTAGTCAAAAACGAGACGCCCTAAAGGAATCAGATTTCCATGCTGTTACAAGGTAATTCCATGTATTACTTGACTTGCCTAGACCGGCTTACAACCAGCTGCACAGGCGTTCTCAGCTGTTGAGGTTATTCAGTGCATAATTTCTAACATCTGCAGTAACACGTTTCTGAGAGGCAACTTTTATAATTCAATGAAATTATGTAAGGCATCTTGCTACTGTCAAAGTAGTCATTTTGTTCTGCCTGCATAGGTTTATGGCAGAAGCAGAGAAACAAGTGAATTAAGTAAATGTTGCTTATTTCCCCACAATCAGAAAACATGCAAATTACAGTTTTCAAAAAAGTATTGATGTTGTATGTTATTTAATTCAAAACGGTGACAGATGAGTTACAATACAGTCGCAGGAGATACAGTGCAGTTACAGGAGTTACAGTACAGTCACTGGAGTTACAGTACAGTCGCGGGAGTTACAGTACAGTCGCGGGAGTTACAGTACAGTCACAGGAGTTACAGTACAGTCGCGGGAGTTACAGTACAGTCGCGGGAGTTACAGTACAGTCGTGGGAGTTACAGTACAGTCGCAGGAGTTACAGTACAGTCGCAGGAGCTACAGTACAGTTGCAGGAGATACAGTACTGGTAGAGTACCATGTACTTGCAGTGTAATTAGTTTGTGTGGTTGAAACTGTGCTGGTGTTGGGTTCATTTGTTTGGTTTGTTTTACATTATAATTACAGTGTGTGTGACCACTGCTGGTAGTGGCGTTATTTATTTTCCTAGTCAGTGGAAGAACACACTGATCTAAAGAAGGACGTTTTCAACACAGCAGGCAGAGAGGCAAATATATATATGAGTTTGAACCACATACAGTGGAGTAAATAATTATTTGATTCCCTTGTACGTTTGCCCACTGACAGAAATTATCAGTCTATAATTTGAATAGTTGGTTTATTTGAACAGTAAGAGACAGAATAACAACAGAAAAATCCAGAAAAACGCATTTCAAATAAATACAATTATTTGCATTTTACTCAATGAAATCAGTATTGTGCTCCCTTTACACTGTTCTGTAAAGGGAGTACATCGCAATGTTGTACAAGATCTTCAGTTTCTTGACAATTTCTTACATGGAACAGCCTTCATTTCTCAGAGCAAGAATATATTGATAACTTTCAGATGAAAGTTCTCTGTTTCTGGACATTTTGAGCCTGTAATCAAACACACAAATACTGATGCTCTAGTTCAGGGTTTCTCAAAATGTTTTGGGCCAGCACCCTCTTATCCCGTATTCAGGTCACTTACCGCCACCATCAAATAAAATGTAGGCTAATAGCCCTTATGATTATTACCTTATAATTATTGTTTTTACTATTGTTATCATTATATTAAATCTTAATTAAATAACTTTGGCAACATTGTATTGCCGACATGTCAACAAAGCCACTTACGTTGAATAGTGTTTTAATGTGTGTCTGGATGCTGGACACTATCGTTGCTTTTAGGGTCCGACAGTAGAATATCCTTCTTGTAAATGTGTAACCACTGCAATAACAAGGCATTCATGATGTATCCCTCAGAGAAATTAAGGCTTTTAAAGGAAGAAATTCTTCCATGAGTAATACTAAAAAAGAAAGAGTCCATTCTCAGGGTTTTCTGCAAGTTTCAGCAAGTTAGATTTAAGACACGTTAAGACTTTTTGAATGCCTCTTCAAACTTAATTTAAGACCAATTTTACAACAACACCCCATCCAAAATACACATAAGGACACCAATTCCACTGTACCCACCGTTTTTAGAGCAGTAACACTGCCGCTAACAATAACGTTACCGGCTGTACTTTGCAGGAGAGGCGTCTGTGATACCATACAGAACTGCCGGCTATTGCTGGAGTCTTAATGCAGCGTTTTGGATCTTTTTGTGTTTCTCACTCTTAATATGGGATATCACAGATTTAGATCCCATTGTGCCCATTGATCCCAAGTTTTTCAAAACTTCTTGCAAAAAAATGCAGTAGGATTCCTTTTTCCCCCTTCCACAGTTGCTGTTGTCCACCCACTCCTGATTTAATTTGCACTTTCCCATGGTACCTGTGGGACGGTTAACAGCCAATCTCTACTGTGTAGCTATCTAAATGACCTAGCTTGGTGTTACCGAGCCACTTATCTTACTAATGACGATGTTTCCACAGTAAACACCACATGGGTGAGATTTTATGGATGATACTCTGACATCCCGTTCCCATGAAAGAAGCGTAGAGCTGCACCACTAGAAGCTGACAGAACCACTGAAGAATAGTTACGATTCAATAACTCATCCAGTCACAAAGGCGTAAACTGGCAAGTTTTACTGTTGCAGACCACAGATATTAGTTAAAATTTATATGAAACGTCATATTGTTGTGAATCTTTGGTGTAAACTCGCCTTTATTGGGGAATTTTGGTGTTTCACATATCCACATAATGAATTCACTAAGGAATCGATTAAGTAACCATAGTATTATAGAAGTGATATTTTAGTAATCCATAAGATGTCATATATTCATAAGCCAGAAATGTATTAAACAGCAGGTATTTATAAATAATGCTAAACAACATCTATTCATATAATCAAGTATGTAATGAGTGGTAGTATAAGCACACTTGGAAACAAAGAACACTAAAAGATGTGGTCATCATTCATGATTTCTCATCAGAAAGATTCTGAACTTATTTTCTGGGATGGCATTCAATCACCATCTTATCACCCAGCCTCCCTTAAACTCTTCCCAGGCCTTTGCGATCTCTCAAGGCCAGGTGGCTCGTGATTTGAACAATAGGTTCACTAATTTCCTGAAATTATCATAAAGGGATGATCTAAATAACACAAGACAATAAATGGTATTATCACGTCCGTGATGTACGAATGAAGGACGCAGACGAGAAGGATCCCACAGTTTAGTCTGTCACAAAAGTTGTATTGAATATGAAACACAGGCTTGGACAATTCTTCATTCCAGAAACAAAAACAAAACAATAAATTCTTCCCTCTCTAGGGAACAAGACAAACAACTACTCAGACTATTAACTCAGCGAGATCCCTGTCAGCCCTGCGATGCCGACCTGGAACGGCAGGGGGAGCCTCCACCCCTGTTGTTACAGGTATAAATATGTGTGTTCACAAGTTGTACGTTGGTCTTTTCTGCGGAAACCTCCCGGCTTTATGATGACGTTCATTAAAGTCTAATTGATTTTACAACCTCTGAAGATCTTCTTGAGTTGGGAACGGCATTTTCCACGACACCTTAAAACAAATGCCCCCTAAGGGCACCTCAACGCCTCCCTTTACAAAACCCTGTTATCCTCTAAACGCCCCCTGAGCGTAACCGGTCCAGTTGAGAAACACTGGTGTACAGTCATGTGGAGAAATTAAATATTTTGTAATCTTTGAAGAATTCTGGGCATTTATAGATAAACACGATATCATTTATTTAACAAAATATTTACAAAGATGCCATTTCCTACTGAAGAGAAAGTTTGGACACCCTATGCCTTATTAACCCTTGCTGTCAAAAAAACATCAGTGCAAGGGACCTCCAGGGACCTCCAGGGACCGCCAGGGACCTCCAGGGACCGCAAGGGACCGCCAGGGACTGCCACCATTACTCAGTAGCCAATTATGTTATTTCCCTGGTGCCACCTCTTGGTCAGGTTGAATCCTTCCTTGGTCTTCCCTACCTCTTCCCAACTGTTCTTTGTTGCTCCAATTGTAATGTACAATCACGACAGAAAGAGGAGAACTGGGTGAACAAAGAAATGGTTCATGGTTCTGGGATGTTAGCTTGAACATCTGATCACTCTGGGTCTGCTTTCGGTCACAGCGTATAAATGACAGTAATTACAACTTAGTTCTGTGAATATATTAAATACTGTAAGTAATGCAATACAGTATTGAATGTCTGTGTATTCAGCTGAGCCATAAAAATACTGTAGTCAACCGCAAAGACGGCCAGGGGCCCCCAACCATTACTCGACATGCTTGTCCACCATCTCTTACACAAACCCTTCTCCTCTGCCTCAGACCCGTGTCAACTGTTCACTCTGAACTGATTTATATTCTGTACAATTGGTTTGATCACATCACTAGAAACATGCGTGTTTCTAGTGACTATTTTGAGTCATTGTGTGTAAAAGATGACGAGTATGTTGTAGTTGTGTTTTCCATTGGCCACCTGTGTTTAATATTTAGCAACACAAGCATCACAGAGCAAAATGTGTTTTAGTGAATGAGAATGTGTTTAGAGTTTTGCAAACAGAGTAAATGCAATTTGCAAATGGGGTAAAGTGTTTTAGCAATTCAGGAGAACTGTAAGAGCTGGATTAGGCACTAACGCATTGTGAAATACTTTTAGACCAACAATTCATTAAATAAGGAGTAAAATGGCTTTCCTTTTAAGAGTTTCTTCAAAATCAGCAAGTTGGGAACAACTTTTAACTTTTAGATATTTTGTGAATACAGTTACGCTGCCCATACAGTTGTGAGTCAGTATTATTGTACATTGTGTCAAGCTTAATTTAATTAAATTTCATGCCCATAATCTCACATTCGGAAAAGATGACATCCTGGAAAGATTGCATTTGCTGTGGTTGTTTAGCCACAATACCAATGTAGTTCATCTTAGTTCACTGTGTGAAACACTGTGAAGTTGCAGAAGATTAAAAATAACCTGCCATCTGATGATGAAGCACTCATACTATATGGTTGATGTCCTAAGGTATACAGTGCATCCAGAAAGTATTGCACTGCGCTTCACTCTTTCCACATTTTGTTATGTTACAACCGTATTCCAAAATGGATTGAAATATTTTGGTTTATTCTACACACAATACCCCATAATGTCAAAGTGAAAAAAACGTATTTCACTGAGTAAAATGCAAATCAATGTATAACTTACTTGAAATGTGTTTTTCTGGATTTTATTTTGTTGTTATTCTGTCTTTCACTGTTCAAATAGACCTACCATTAAAAAAATAGACTGATCATTTATTTGTCAGTGGGCAAATATTCAAAAACAGCAGGGGATCAAATAATGTTTTCCTCCACTGTATGTCATATGTTTCACTGATGTTTTTTTGGCTTTTGGTTATTTTTTATGCCCAAATGGTGACAGGTCAGTGAATGTTTGTCCTGTGTTTGACATTTTTCCCAGTAGGATGGTTTTTAACACAACTTATGATAAACATGTATTAAAAACAATTGATTTGGCTTTCTTTTGGTTTTTTAAACATCTTTCTCCACAAAAATGTACACTTCACCTGGGATCTAATTGGTTTTGTCTGTGGTTATCTACTTCTATGGAAGGAAATTAATGTTTAATGAGTAGTCTCATTTTATAATCTTTATGTTGTTAGGCATTTTTTGTCTTTATCTAGTAGCCCTAAGGGAAATATATCTGATCTCCTTGCTTTTTCATAAGTTAACTACCATTTATAATTAGACTTGCCTAGACTGGCTCAAATAAACCTGCACAAGCGTTCTCAACTGTTGATGATGTTCAGTGTTTGACGTAAATTCTTTCATCTGTAGAAACACATTCCTGAGACACAGCTGCTAGATTTAATGGTAGTTCTCTTTAAATGTAATTAAAAAACAACACGATTAGGCTACATGCCCATGCCCTATCAAAGTCAACAAATATTAACTGCAAGAGGGTATTGAGAGAATAGGGAGGGTATCCAAATAAATCTAAATATGAAGGGGTATTGGTTTCATTGGTATTGGTTTTATTGTTTGCTCTTGTAATAGCCTGTTGATCATTAAAATTCAACAATTCTAAGATGAATAGTTTGCTCAATCAGTAAACACACCTTTGACAATAATAATCATTATTTTTTCTGCCCCAGTCATTGTCTTACAAATTGGTCTGTGGGGTGGGGGGGGGGGGGGTGACTTTGATAAACCTCTATTCAGTTACAGCATATTATTGTTTATATCATAAACAGCATGAGGGGGATGTCACTTTATTCCTGTAAGTATCATACCCATTATACTAACAGAAAGTACTAATAATAGTTTTAATAATAATCTGCTTTTCTTATCAGTGCAAAGTGCTGGACCAAGAAGTTGAATGTATTCACTTTACAGGCAATTGCAAGCAATCCATCCCTCTACCAGGGTAGACCAGGTTTGGATACTCTATTTTTGTATAGCCCATCATGGGTAAATGCATCTGTTTTTTAGGCCAGCATTTTGGAAGCAGTTGGATCAAATCAGATGCAATTGAGTTCTCATGCCCCTTTCCCACCATATCATATTACTCAACACTGCCTAAAAGGTTGTTTCTTTTATGGCTGCTCTATTCTGGCCTGTCCAGGATAGTGAGGCTTATTACTTAGGTACAGCTATTTCCCCACTACCCTTTCCTATAAATATAGCTCTGTTTACTCCCCTCAACTCTACAGATTATCCTTGTCATGACAATTCTATAGAACAATCTAGAACAATCTGTGGATCAACAATATTAACCAAACAGTAGAAAAATGCTATTGTCGATGTAATATTGCCTGGGTCTGCGTATCAATGTCTATGCTCTGCATGTAGTATCATCCATTGAGTCTCTCCAAAGAAGTTGTGAAAAAAGACAGCAAAAGCTTTGAAAAGACTTGTTCACTTGATAGAACACGAAAGAAAACAACAGTGTGAGTGGGTTTTCCCCAATGTCCTTTAAAAAAATGCTGGAAGCCACTTTCAGGTCTGTCAAGCAAAAAGTGTTTCTCAACCTGCGTATATCATGCAATTGCCCTGAAGTCCTGCAATAACATTATCTGAGAATTCAGAGGGATGTGTCAATACTGCAAATCTGTCTTCTCCCTGAATGTAGGGGCCAGTTTCCCTTCTCCATTGTAAATCCTTGTTAATCTAAGGAATACACAGCCCAAATGCATTTATTAATTACTACAATTTGTTATCTTAAAATGTTCACCCGGCACAACACAAGGTTTACCCGGCACAAGACCCTTGTTCAGGTCTAGGTTTCTTCCCATGTCTTGGCCCCTTTTTAGGAGTTTTTCCTAGCCACTGTTCTTCAACATCATTGTTGCTTGCTACTTGGGGTTTCAGGCTGGGTGATTGTAAAGGGCTTTGTAATTATGTTTACTTGATTTACTAATCCCTGCTTACTATAAATTAACCCTGCTCCTTTGCTCATGCCTCACGTTGTATTTGGTTAATTGATTGTTAGAAAACACTTGGAATTATGTTAGCGCTGCTACAAACTGTTGTGCTTATTAAAGGTAACAGTGATGGGTGATTTAGTGTTTTTAACAAACATCCAATCTGCATGGTGCACATTGTAAAGCATATGTAATTCATTGAGGCAAGCATGTAATAGACATTACCACATTCTATTACATGCGGAAATGTATCAAACACAAGCTGTTTTCCTGCCGCAATGAATTCAGTGGTGCTGAAAGAGTCGAAAGCTGCCGGAACACCAGTCACTGTATGTAGTCAAGGAGTATCCACTAAGGTGTCAGAAATCTTGCTGATTGATAGGGGATCAAATACTTATTTCACTGAGTAAACAGCAAATCAATGTAGAACTCTTTCGAAATGCGTTTTTCTGTATTATTTTGTTGTTATTCTGTCTCTTACTGTTTAAATGAACCGACCATTAAAATTATAGAATGATCATTTCTTCGTCAGTGGGCGAATGTACAAAATCAGCAGGGGATTTTTCCTCCACTGTAAATAAAATAATGGTAATCAGGTAGTCTCATTATTTCATTTTTTGTATTTTTCCAGCAGCACTAAAGGTATTTTATCTGATTTCCATACTATTACATGAGATAAGTTCTTGACTAGACTTGCCTTGGCTGGCTCACAATGACCTGCACAGGCAGAAAACTCTGCTATTATACAACAAAATGTTGAAGTTCATTAATTTCATTTCATCCCAAAGGCACTTCATACATCAGTCTGTTATCAGCTATTGGTCACATCATATGTTTGCAAAATTCCAGAGTAAGGGTGGATTTCAGCCAACCAATGGGGTGTAAGGTGACAATATAAAAACTTGGTAAATACATGTTGTAGCACACTATAATGTAGGTGAGTGATTATTGAATCAATAAACCTTGATAACTTGTATTTGCACAGCAATCCTTCACAATTCCAGATTAAATCTTGAGTGGCCAGGTAAGAAAACACATTTCTTGCTGCTGACTACTTATAGGGGAAACCAACATGTCATTGTATGAAATGTAATGCCATGGGCATGTAGTGTCATTATGTTACATTATTTCTCTAAAAACAAAATGTAAGAGTGCAGATGGATAATATTAAAACAATAGCTATAAGAGAATAGTATTTCAAACATTTAGAATTATTCAATTTTGAATCATAAATGATTCACGGAGTTTATATCCATAAACAATTGTGAAGATCACTTGTTATATGCACATATAATTATTAGGGCTGCGATTAACTAATTCATAGCACAATTTGCTGTGATTTGTCGTGTTTTTACATGTGGTGGAATCACTAAAATAAAGCAATAAACACAATTAAGTATATTTTAGAGGCTGCAAGTGCTCTAAATGTTCTTGGATCAAGTCTGATGAAAGCATATTTGGAATTTACGAACTACACACAGTTCTGGCTATATGAGCCATCTGTGAACTTTGTGTTTATACTTACATGTTAACTTTTTTTCTAAACATGCTGACATCAAAAATGTTTAAACGTGAAAATACATTTATTTAGAAAGGACTTCAATATAATTTCATTTTACTGAACGAGATTCAAAGATCCTAGTCAGTAGATCCGAACTTTCCATCACTAACTCACAATAGCTGTCACAACGGTAAGTGGTTAAAACCGAGGCTTTAGTGTTTGTGATTCACGCAAAAACGGTGCTGCGTTAATTGCGGTAATTTCTTTTAACGCGTTAAACATTTGAAATTAATAGCAAAGATTACCGGGTTTACTCCCCCAGCCTTAATAATTATATATTGAAAACTGAATAATTTATCAGGATTATGACGGAAGGAACCAAAGGCGGACAGTGATCAGGTAAGTGCGATGCGTTAGCACACAGAATGTTCGTGGTCATATACAGGTGTGGGTCGGCAACGGTGCTGGTGGGTGTGTGTCAGACGACGGGCAGAGACGTGGTCCGTGGGCAGGCGAAGATCGGTAACGGGGCTGGTGGGCGTGTGTCAGACGACGGGCAGAGACGTGGTCGGTGGGCAGGCGAAGATCGGTAACGGGGCTGGTGGGCGTGTGTCAGACGACGGGCAGATACGTGGTCGGTGGGCAGGCAAAGATCGGTAACGGGGCTGGTGGGCGTGTGTCAGACGACGGGCAGAGACGTGGTCGGTGGGCTAGGGAAACAGGGACTAAATACACAGAGGGTAATGGGAAACAGACAACACCTGGTGGGGGGGGGGTGGAGACAAGAGAACAGGTGAAACACATTAGGGCGTGACAATAATTAATATATGTTCGAGTCCTAAAAGACAGCTACAAACAACTTATAACTACCCATGACCCATGTAAAGTTACTTTGCATTATATATTTAGGAATACATTACCATGTAATTTTAAACAAATCAAGCACTTGCATTTTCTGAGTTACAGTATAAGAAACAATGTGTAGATGGTGTTTGTTCTTAACCAAAACTGTGAATATTAACTCCATTCAAAGAGAGCTTTGTACCAGAACCATATGTCTGCTTGAACCTAACATAAAGTAATTTTGTGTGCTCCCTTCCGCTGGTTATAAAGATAAGTACAGAGATCCAGAAGAACAAATAATTCAAATATTGTGTTTTGGAGGGAAGTGAGATTAATTTTGTTATTTATTGCCCGTTACATGATGAACTCAGATGTTCTTTATTGTTATTGTTTTCGTGGTATTCCAGAAAAATTTTGGTTGTGAGACAAACAGAGGCTTGAATTTTATTTATTTTTTAAAGATTGTATATGACCCTGCCTGGTTAATTTCTAATGCCTGTGGGAAAAGAACGAACTGAATCTACATTTTATTTTTTACTTGATACACTATCCACACCACCTCTGTTTTCCTCATAACAGAGCCCAATCATGGGGGCCAATGTAAGTGTGAGGAACCAAACCCCCTACACTTGGCACTACAATGTTGTTGCTGCGGTAAGTCTCTGACACTGTCAGATTGCTGATAGTTATGAACCTTATACAAAGATGTTACACATCTTATATCTTACATGATTGTTAATATGAAGGATTAGTTTCCAAATACACTTTTTTTTTTTTATTAAGGGAACCAGTTATAATCACAGTATAACACCAAGTCAATTAAACCTCCGGGATATAAATCTTTCCAGTTGCAAAGCATAAGCGATTGTGAATCAGTGTCACCAGTTTTGGTGCAAATTCAAGTTACAGGTGAGGCAACAGCAAACAACCCCAAAAAGGGGTTGGTTTTGCAGGTGGTGGCCACAGACAATTGCTCTCTCCTTATCCTTCCTGACTGATTCTTATCTAGATTCATTTTCCTGGTGTCTTTGTCTTGTTGCGGGTAGCATGAGGTGGTACCTGCAGCCCACTGAGGGCGATACACTCTACTGAGTCACATTATGAGTTGCC
>JACXGK010014875.1:0-11063 GCA_016801125.1 Novumbra hubbsi | reverse complement strand
ATTCAGTTGCCTTCACCAATTAATTCATTTCTAGGTGATCTACAGTATCAAGAGAAATATTTTAAGCATCGGGATCAAAGACAAGTGTTACATATATGGGAAGAGGGGACAATTGTTAATGATGAAATAAATGTCTGACCAAAAAAAACTGAACATACTGCATTTATAATGGTAAGATATAGGCACCAAGAACTGTTTCAGTAATCTTCTTGTATGCTTTTTTCAGGTCACTTACCTTGAGTCATAGCTTCCAAGGTGTCTCAAGTTTGCATATTTCTGTAAACAAGTGTATTAGCGAACTATATTCTGTAATCAGCCTTTTGCCAAAATCTGTAACATTTCTGTGAGTGTACTTGAATGTTAGGAACTTCTGAATGCCTTGTCAGTTTGAATGTGTCCTGTCATCAGTTTGATTGACAGGTACACATTAAATAACGCTGAAGATTCCACTGTCTTAAACCGGACCAGTTTGACAGTTGTTCTGGTTGAGTCATTTACATACACACACAGCATAAACACAGATTACTGTCAGAAATGTCGGGAAGTGTGTGGGGGGGGAATTATCTGTTTCAGAAATCTCTCTTTTACATTCAAATGCAAAGTTAACATATCCATTTGAAGACCTATATATCACCTCTCACTATCAGCATCATGTTGGGTTCTCTTATGATGAGTCGGGGCTGACCACAGAGCAGACCTTAAGACTGCAAATACAACAAAACCTGGTCGAGGGGAGTTTATGACGGATGGAGCGAGATGGCAGGATTTAAAGAGAAACAGAAAGAGGAGACCTATCTGACAAGTATGTGTGCTGTGAGGAGAAGGTACAGTGCGCTTGTGAGTGTACGTGCGTGTAGTGTAGAGGGCGGTAGAGTTTGTTGGTGGGTTGGCATGTGTGTTTGTGGGTAGTGTGGAGCAAGTGTGGGGTAGTGTGTGTATAGTGTAGAGTGAGGCACAGTGTGCATGTGTTTGTGTGTAGCGTGGAGCAAGTGTGTGGGGGCACGTGGGTTCGTGCATAAGCATAGAGTGAGGTACAGTGCGCGCGTGTTTGTGCCTTGTGTAGAGCGAACGTGCGTTGGCGCGTGTGTTGCGTAGAGTGTGTGTGGTGTAGAACGAGTGTGTTGGGATGTGTGTAGTATAGAGTGAGTGTTTGGCGCGTGTGTAGAGCGAAGCGAGGTAGTGTGCGTGTATGAGCCACTGTATTGGAATGCTGGCCTCAGGCTGCCAGCAGCCCTAAGTTCTGTAAACAAACTAATATGATGAGACCACACAACGTCTCCTCCCAGCATCGCTCCACCCCGTCCTCCATATTATCCCTTCATTTCAGCCTCACTCCAGAACTATTTGCGAGTTCCCCATGAGTTATAGGAGGAGTTACCCAACATTTAAAAAACATTTTTTATTAGCTCTCCAGTCAAATCGTAGCGCTTCAAGGTGTCAGAGTCATACCTTTGTGACCTCACCTTGATAACAATCCAGCCGTTGGCTCATTATGGCTATAAACAGGTTGTATGACATGTTCCACAACATTTAAGAAACCTCCCTGGCTTGTGACACCACCTTCAAAACAGCAATCTCACGCCATGCCTGCTTTTTCTGGAGGCAGAGTTTTTGTGTGTGATCGCTGGGATTTTGTATCCTTGAATGATCCATGTGCTGTTAGAATTTTCTTCGCCCTGAAAAGTTGTGGGGGAGGTTGGGGTAAAGGTTGAGATTGTGGCGGTAACCGGATGAGGGTTTCAGCTGATGCAATGTGTGTGTTAGTGTGTGTACGTGTTTAAGTTTGTGCGTTTAGGTGATAGTGGTGTGTGTGTGATATACAGTGGGTAGAACAAGTATTTGATACAGTGCAGATTTTGCAGGTTTTCCTACTTACAAAGCATGTAGAGGTCTGTAATTGTTATCATAGGTACACTCTAACTGTGAGAGACGGAATCTAAAACAAAAATCCAGAAAACCACATTGTATGATTTTTAAGTAATTAATTTGCATTTTATTGCATGATATAAGTATTTGATACATCAGAAAAGCAGAACGTAATATTTGGTACAGAAACCTTTGTTTGGAATTACAGAGATCATATGTTTCTGTAGTTCTTGACCAGGTTTGCACACACTGCAGCAGGGATTTTGGCCCACTCCTCCATACAGACCATCTCCAGATCCTTTAGGTTTCGGGGCTGTCGCTGGGCAATACGGACTTTCAGCTCCCACCAAAGATTTTCTATTGGGTTCACTCCTTAGTTGCCCTGGCTGTGTGTTTTGGGTCGTTGTCATGCTGGAAGAGCCAGCTACGACCCACCTTCAATGCTCTTACTGAGGGAAGGAGGTTGTTGGCCAAGATCTCACGATACATGGCCCCATCCATCCTCCCCTCAATGCGGTGCAGTTGCCCTGTCCCCTTTGCAGAAAAGCATCCCCAAAGAATGATGTTTCCACCTCCATGCTTCACGGTTGGGTTGGTGTTCTTGGGGTTGTACTCATCCTTCTTCTTCCTCCAAACATGGCGAGTGGAGTTTAGACCAAAAAGCTCTATTTTTGTCTCATCAGACCACATGACCTTCTCCCATTCCTCCTCTGGATCATCCAGATGGTCACTGGCAAACTTCAGATTGGCCTAGACATGCACTGGAGTGAGCAGGGGGACCTTGCGTGCGCTGCAGGATTTTAATCCATGACAGCGCAGTGTGTTACTAATGTTTTTTTTTTGAGAATGTGGTCCCAGCTCTCTTCAGGTCATTGACCAGGTCCTGCCGTGTAGTTCTGGGCTGATCCCTCACCTTTCTCATGATCATTGATGCCCCACAAGGTGAGATCTTGCATGGAGCCCCAGACCGAGGGTGATTGACCGTCATCTTGAACTTCTTCCATTTTCTAATAATTGCACCAACAGTTGTTGCCTTCTCACCAAGCTGCTTGCCTATTGTCCTGTAGCCCATCCCAGCCTTGTGTAGGTCTACAATTTTAGATGTCCTGATGTACGTACACAGCTCTCTGGTCTTGGCCATTGTGGAGAGGTTGGAGTCTGTTTGATTGAGTGTGTGGACAGGTGTCTTTTCTACAGGTAACGAGTTCAAACAGGTGCAGTTAATACAGGTAATGAGTGGAGAACATGAGGGCTTCTTAAAGACAAACTAACAGGTCTGTGAGAGCCGGAATTCTTACTGGTTGGTAGGTGATCAAATACTTATGTCATGCAATAAAATGCAAATGAATTACTTAAAAATCCTACAATGATCCTACAACAGTTGAAGTGTACCTAAGATAAACATTACAGACTTCTACATGCTTTGTAAATAGGAAAACCTGCAAAATCGTCAGTGTATCAAATACTTGTTCCCCCCACTGTACATCTGTAAGATCATAATCCCTGAAGAATTTCCCCCAAGTTTTTTTGTCATGTTCCTAGAGAAAATGCTATTTCTAGTTGAGTGGGTTGGGTTTAGGGTAAACAGATATGGTTATGGTTATGTAAGGTTAGGGTAATGTCTAAGTTTATGTCGAGGGAATAGGGAATATGGATATCTGGGTTAGGTTTCAACAAGGATAAAAAAAAAAATTGTGTGTATACCAGATGCTGTTGACTGAACAGGTACCATGATGGATGAAACTTTAGGAAATCGTTACTTTGTAATGATGTTTTATGGTTATTCTCATGAAATGGATTAACCAATGCAAATGCCTCAAATTCCATTTCCTGCTTAACAGAATGAGGGAGGCTAATGTAATTAAAAGTATTGTAGGGCTGATTCCTCAAAATCTTCCTCTTGCTGTAGACTTTCAACCCACAGACACCTACACCAGAGAAAATAGATCCTGCCTGATCAAAGCGCCAATACAAATACAAACTCCGGGAGGAACACTGTTCTAACATTGGCCTAGTATAGTGTTATGTAGCCTTTCCTGGTCTACTTCAGTTTAGTGTGGTACAGTGTAAAGTGGTGTGTTGTAGTCTGATGTGGTATAGTGTGATTTGGTGTGGTGTAATCAAGCGTGTGGTATTGTGTGGTGTTGTGCGATTCATTGTAGTGTGGTGTAGAGTTGTGTGGTGTAACGTAGTGTGATATAGTGTGGTGTAATGTGGTGTGGTGTAATGTAGTGTGGTGTAATGTGGTGTGGTGTAGTGTAATGTGGTGTCGTGTAGTGTGTTGTGGTGTAGTGTAATGTGGTGTGATGTGGTGTAATGTGGTGTGGTGTAGTGTAATGTGGTGTAGTGTAATGTGTTGTGGTGTAATGTAGCACACTATTCACATTGCCTAGCAGAAGTGGAAAGAGCGACCTGTTCATTCACAGATGATTTTACATAGATATTCATTTGTTGGGACATGTCTGTTGTTATCCATGATTTGTCTAATAAAGTTGTCAGTATGTAAATACAGGTATTTGTCTGTTAATGCAGCAAAGAAATTGAGCCATTTGCATTGGTGAATGGAGGTTGATCACACACAGTGTCTCCTTGTATGTCCTTCCCACACAGTGTCTTTCTATATGTCCTTCCTACACAGTGTCTCATTGTATGTCCTTCCTACACAGTGTCTCCCTATATGTCCTTCCCACACAGTGTCTCCTTGTATGTCCTTCCAAGACAGGGTCTCCTTGTATGTCCCTCCCACACAGTGTCTCCTTGTATGTCCTTCCCACACAGTGTCTCCTTGTATGTCCTTCCCACACAGTGTCTTCTTGTATGTCCTTAGTATGAGTGTATTTTGGGTGGTGTGGGTGTGCGTGTTTGCAGTAGATAACCATTCCCAGGATTGGAGATCAGACCTAGATTAGTGTAACTGTCTGATGTGTCCGTTGGACCATTTTATAATACAATTAGATCATTTGCATCCTTCCACCGAGTACAGTTGTATAAACAACTCAATTACACACTCATAATACGATAGTTACTTAAAATGATTTACATGCTTTGAAACAACAATGGGTTCTCTAATGATCCAATTTTCTGTCCTTTCCACAGCTTTTACGCTCTTTAGACCAGCCTAAGACAGCCACAAAGTAAGAGAAACAGGGAGAGAGAGAGGAAGAGAGAGAGAGAGGAAGAGAGAGGAATAGAGAGAGGGGGGGGGAAGAGATGCCACAACTCACAGGTCAAAGTGTCCCCATAAAAGCCAGTCAGGCTGTATATGCTGAAAGCCAAAGGGCTGTAGCCTCGGGGGCCAAGGAAACCACAAAATCTATGGAATCCACGATTGAAACCAAGGTCTCCACTTCTGAACACCAAAAATAGAGGATATGATGCAGTGATCCATTATATTGCATAGTAAACATTTAGGATAACAGAAGCTGAAAGAATACTTAAAAGCAAGTCCAAACATCCAGTCTTGTTCAACCTTTTGTAAACGGCTGGTGATGATTGGAAACTTTAGTTAGTCACACCGAAGTGCTTCAGGGTTAGGACTCATCCTCTGACAGGGGGTGGGCAGATCAAGGTTCAGATTGAAAGGTCAATGCTAGATTAAATAAGGAAAGGAAAGAAGGGTGGGAGGGAGGGCTGGACGTACTGATATAGAGAAACTAGGCAGACCATCAGGGTTTCAAGCAGGAAATAAGGAATCCTTTTTACAAACGTGTGGGTGAACATGAGTTTGGCAAAGTGTCGGGCTGACCGATAAAACTATTACACATACTCCATGGAGAGTGAGTGACAAAATACAACAGCCAAGCCACTGTACGAGATTGTGAGAAAACATTCTCACTCTTTCTTCTCTTTTCCTCTTCTTTCTTTCTGGTTCTCACTGTCAATAATACCACTTATTTGGTGTCCTTTTCTCTCTCTCTCTCATCTCACTTTCTGTGTTTCTTTCTTTCCGTCTCAGACATTCTCTTTCTGTCTCCCAGACCCTCCTTGTCTCGCTCTCTCTTGCTGTCTCTCCGCCTCTCTCTCACCCCCACCTTAATATCTCTCTCTCCCCCACCTCAATACCTCTCTTGCCCACTCTCATATACAGGCAAGGGAAGCAGGATGTCTTTCATCCAGCCCAGTTTAAGGATCAAAGCTAAAGGCTGCTTACTGAAACTGACCTCAATTTGCACCGCTGTGCACCCCCATCTCATACACATACACGTACGACCTGTTCCTTCCTTTACCTCTTCATCATATTGTGAAGGGCTTCCTCTAGCCCCCTTCCCTTCATCACAGTTACCCCCAGGTGCAGGTGGATGACAGCAGTCTTCGGGTTACAGAAAAGCGCTATGTAAGTTTAATGTATTATTATTATTATTATTTAGACTCACCCATGGTCAATGGAAACCAACATTACCAACCAACTAAGACCTGGAACTAAGGGCTGAAATCCCAGGATGCTCCAACTTGCGTACATTTTATCACGTGCCCACGTGCCTGTACACACTCCTGACCATGTCTGGGCATGCTTCTAATGAGATCTCCTCCCGGACCTGGATCAGGCACCAGTGAGCTCCTAGACAGTCTGTGGCGCTACTTGGCGGAATAACCGATACATAACGTCTCAAAGGTTCTCAATTGGACTGGGGAACGTGAGGGCCAGTCAATGGTATCAATGCCTTTGTCATCCAGGAACTGCTTACACACTCTGGCCACAAGGCTGGGCACTGTCCTGCACCAGGAGGAACCCAGGATCCACTGCACCAGCATGAGGTCTGTTGATGGGTCTGAGGATTTCATCCCAGTACCTAACAGCAGTTAGGGTACCGCTGGCTAGCACTTGGTCTGTGCGAGACTCAGTTCCATGTGCTAAGAACCGAAAGATCTACATCATGCTACACCTTCATTCTCCACCTTCAGAGGACATTATTAACATGAAATCGGGTCTAAGTTCAGTGCCTGAAATGTTTTTCTGGGTAAAAAGCCCAATTTGAAGGTGCAGTGAACCGTTGGCCTTGGGTGATTCAATCCCAATGTCTTTTTTGGGGGGGTTATTAAAAGCACTCCAACCCTCTATTAAACTATTGAACATCGCTCAAAATGGAAAGTACATGATAAATCCATATATTTGCAGACCTCCATTAAACTTCCATATCCATATTCGGGCCATAAACCGAAACATTTGCCCACCTCTGCTTTAGGCTGTTATGCAACCTACGCTAAGGTGCTAAAGTGACCCAATTGACGGTTGCTTACTGGAGAACCCGTTCTCCCAAGTGTAACAGTCAATACAGGACAAAATACACTTGGCATTGTGTACCGTTTTTCATTGTAACATACAATATAGTGGAACATAAGAAAGGAAGTAAGCACAGCAAATCAAATACTGCTGAGATTCACAGTATTTGAAAGGAATTCGTATTGCTGTAATGCATTAACAAGTGTGGCTATTTCCCCTGTGAGTATAGGTTTTGATTTTATACATATATATATATATATATTTAAATAATTTAGAATTAAATATAAGGGTTTCTCCCCTGCCCCCTAAGGAGGTCTATGAATGGGCCTTTTCACACATAATGGTGGAGCCATGTTACCAATACATCACAGGAGCCTTTATATGGTGGTATTAGCACTCAAACATTTTATTCACAACCTCCTAACAACCAAAGTAAAAGGCAAAACAGTGTTTAGTACCGGACAACAGGACACTAGGACAGACCCGTGAAAAGGCCTCTGCTTTTTGGAGAACGGCACCCTGTTCACTTATTTGAAGCATATCTCTTTCCCAAACCCTGCCACATTATATTAGACCCATTTATTTTTTCTTCTTATTTAAAGGAGGATACCTGTTGGCCGTTTGCATTCTTCTGACAGGTGTTTCTGCAATACAACTTTCTTTGCATCAGGGTTAAAGGAAATTGACTCTAAGCACCATTTACAAACAGACTTCAAACACATACGTCCCTGCCCCAACTCCCATTCCTCATATAGCTGTGCACACACACACACACACCCCACACACACAGATGTAGCTTGTGCCTATTGAAGAACTCTCCGACAATAGCAGCATTACCCTGCTCCGACATCAAAGACTCCCCTGTGTTTAGCTTCCTCTCTCCGTCCTCTGTTTTCCCAGCATCCTCTGTTTTCCTCCCCCATACTCTCCTCTAACTCTCGCCTTACTCTCCTTCACCACCTACACGTACCTTATACAAACACTGCACATTCACAGGGCAACACACGTGCACACCTATCTCAGTGGAAACACGTCGGGAAATATCTGCAAGCGCGTGTGGTCTATAGAAACTAGCTGGTTAACTGCCTTGCTCAAGGGAAGAACCACGATTCATCTTTGGGTCTGTAGCCCAAAGATCTTAATGGATAACAAATTGGTCGCATACATTCACTGATCGAAACATGCGGAGAAATGCTGTTTTGTGTTAATGTGCGAAGGGTGTGTTGGTGTGTGTTAGTGTCTGAAGGGTGTGTTGGTGTGTGTTGGTGTGTGTTAGAACAGCCCAGACAAACATCGCCCTAAAGGAGTCTGCGCAAAACATGGCTATACCGTATCCAACCACCCAGACACACGCAAGGTCCAATTCACTCAGTCACAACCAACTTCAGACCAGCTCGGAGAAACAACGCCTTAGCCATGGCTTCACTGGGATACAAATGAAATGACTTTCCGTCATCGCCGTAAGCCAGCCGACATCACATGGTCCTTATGTTATACGTGGGGTCCGGTACTGGTCTGGCAAGGCCGGGTGCCAATGTTTTTGTCAATGCATGCATCTGTGCAGAGGGAGAAAGTACTAGGACTCTGGATCTGGAGACGACACTCACTGGAGACAAGAACAATCAGGTCCGACGATTCTCTCCCTGCACTTTTCGCCTCTCCACCTGTCCTGTGCTCCCATTCCCTGATGTAACCACGGTGGTGCTTGACAAACCATGTTCTTGGGCGCCCCCTTCTGGTATGATAAAACCTCAGCCGAACTATGAAACACATACAGGAAGGCATCCTTTCGATTCCTTCTTCTCCTGTCTGTGATCATTCCGTCTCTCTCCTCCGCTCCACAATAACACAGCTGAGGTGTTTGGTGGAAACCGTCCAGCCTGAAGGGTTTTGGCTTCATGTTTTCCCAGCCTTGTTTGCAGGCGTAACAAATTGCATTGTTGTAACGTTCATGTTGCACATCGCAGGATATAACAGATAGTTGTGACAAGCGGGTCATGCCTGGTTCCCATGCCTGGTTACCATGCCTGGTTACCATGTCTGGTTACCATGTCTGGGTACCTCAGACGTGTCCTTTTGCACCCTCCTCCCAGCCACAGGATCCCAGCACCACATTACCTCACTCACAGCCCCGCTGCATCCTGCCTGAGAGCAGGCCGGGTCCTGGCGTCCACCCATCCAGTAAACAAATATCAGCCTGTAACAAGTTCCACCTGGTCGGGTAGGTCTGATCTGCTCTGTGGAATGCCGGCATGACGGGAAACGAGTCCATCAGGATATTTATTTGTCTTATTACTTATCTGCTGGATGTTTTGGGGAACACTGGTTGATAAGTTTGTACTCCTCTGTGTCCTATCCTGTTTGTTCTGTATTGACCGGGCTATCATCACTGATGTCTCCCCCAGCCCGGTGCGTTTACAGAGTGAACAGGTCTGTGGACGTTGTCTATACGGACATCCACTGGATCCTCCAACACCTCGACAACCCAAAGATGTACAAACGGATATTGTTACTGGACTGTAGTTCAGTTTTTTTGACTGTTTCTCCCTCCACACTAGATCAATCTCTGGTGGGATAATCGCATCGTTGCCATCACAAAGACGGCACACTAGCTGATTCTTTTTTTATCCTGAATTCTTCCATCAGTGTCTGGTTTGGGTGGATGCAACTTTGCTCCCAGTTTAGACAGATGCATGCACTTAATATGTATCTGGAAAAGTTAATTGTAAATTAATTTATATTATACACTTACTACTTACTACTCGTATGATCATATTAGCGTACAACTCATTGCATATAACCGCATTCACATAGGTGGTTTGTATTCCGTCCCATATAGATGATTCTGAATGTGTGACACGCGGTACATTGATTCCCACCTTCACACTCCATATCTTTCATCCTACATCTCACCCTTGACCTCCCCTCCTCTCTGCCCTGTCTACAGTGGTGTCAGCATTACCCAGCAGCCACTGTGAATGAGGTTCTGTCCCACCCTGTCGCAGTCGTGATTTTCCGACTCCAAGCACATGGAAAGGGACTTCCTCATCTGGGAAAGGTAACAGGGTAGCAGGACCGCCACTGAAGAGGGAAACAAACTCAAATATCAGGGATTTTTCTTTATGTATCTAACAGCAGTCTAGCAGTCTACAGGCTAGGAATTAGCCACACATGGTTACGGAGTTCCAAAGCTAATCCAGAGTTGTATATGTTTTGCATGCCGACAGTAGGCAGAAACTGCATACAGAATAATATCAGACAGATTTATTATAAATGTGGATATTACATTAACCTGTTACTGAGGAAATGAACATGATTTAAAATCTGACCATTAACACAGGTTTTCACTGGACTAATCATTTTCTGTTCATTATTATGTATGTGTCTTCTGTATCTTAAGCGATACAGTTTTTATGTAAAATATTTAATTTGGTTTATTTACAATAAAACCTAATGATTCTGTTTATTAGCCCAATGTTTGGTCAAAAAGGCAATCAGTGAGCATTACAGAGTCAACATTTTAAATGTTGTTTGGAATCTGCTGAACTGAGTAATATCCGTCTCCTTCTTATAATGCTTCTTGGTCTTGGAATAAGCTGCAAAACTTCTGGAGGAGCGGGTATCTCTGACTGAATAACAGGGTATAGTGATGACCACAGGACAGTACTGACTAATACCAGGGTATAGTGATGACCACAGGACAGTACTGACTAATACCAGGGTATAGTGATGACCACAGGACAGTACTGACTAATACCAGGGTATAGTGATGACCAAAGGACAGTACTGACTAATACCAGGGTATAGTGATGACCACAGGACAGTACTGACTAATACCAGGGTATAGTGATGACCACAGGACAGTACTGACTAATACCGGGGTATAGTGATAGCAACAGGACAGTACTGACTAATACCAGGGTATAGTGATGACACCAGGACAGTACTAACTAATACCAGGGCATAGTGATGACAC
>JACXGK010014874.1:0-11063 GCA_016801125.1 Novumbra hubbsi | reverse complement strand
AGGGTTTAAATGAAAGAGGGGTGGATCTGTGGACATCAGAGGGTTTAAATGAAAGAGGGATGGATCTGTGGATATCAGAGGGTTTAAATAAAAGAGGGATGGATCTGTGGACATCAGAGGGTTTAAATGAAAGAGGGGTGGATCTGTGGACATCAGAGGGTTTTTATGAAAGAGGGGTGGATCTGTGGACATCAGAGGGTTTAAATGAAAGAGGGGTGGACCTGCTCCTGGTGCCCCCTGCCCTGCATGTTCTAGATCTCCTAACATACCTGATGTAGCTCATGAAGACTCCATATTGAGCTGGAAAGTTGTACAGCAACATGTATTTGACTTAACTTATTAAGACGATTTATTGTGAAGTCAAATCTGTTATGCTTGGAAATATATTTCATGTACAACACCCTATAAGACAACATGGTGGAATGAAGGTATGTCTTCAAAAGGAACCAGTGTAATAAGATTACAGTGGAAATGACAGATGGATCAAAGAACATGGGAAGAGTGAAATTAAGATTAAGGTTTGAAAAAAGACAACTGCAACAAAGGGAGAGGAGTCAGCAACAAAGAGATAGGAGGCAGCAACAAAGGGAGACGAGGCAGCAATAAAGGGAGAGAAGGCATCAACAAAGGGAGAGGAGGCAGCAACAAAGGGAGAGGAGGCAGCAACAAAGGGAGAGGAGGCAGTTGTGTTGTTGTTTATCATTACTCACCTCAGAGTCTCCAGTCTACATTGTGGATCCTTCAGCAAAGCAGAGAGTTTCTCCACTCCCGTATCCTTTAGATCGTTGTTTCTCAGATCCAGTTCTTTCAGATGTGAGGGGTTTGACTCCAGAGCAGAGACCAGAGAAGCACAGCCTTCCTCTGTGACCAGACAGCCAGATAGCCTGCAGAGAGTTTAACATGATTTCACAAACTGCTTCTTCCATTAAAGATGACATCTGTATGAATTTTTCCCAAGTGCTTTGATATACTTTAGAAAATTGTTGTTATTCTGTTTATAATGTCACACCTCCATATCAAACCCCAGTAGAGGATGGGATAATAGTGGGTCAGCTGGTTCTTCACCAGCAACCGCAAACA
This sequence comes from Novumbra hubbsi, assembly GCA_016801125.1. Lineage (NCBI taxonomy): Eukaryota > Metazoa > Chordata > Actinopteri > Esociformes > Umbridae > Novumbra > Novumbra hubbsi. The sequence continues at coordinate 9,983 of JACXGK010014874.1, read as the reverse complement.
TTTCATAATTAATAACCAATACTCATCTATATGGATAAAGTGAGATTCTCAATCCCAGACCAGGAAATAATAGCTTGGATATAACAAGCAGAGAATATGCAAAGACCTAATGTAAAAATAGGCTGTGACAATGCAATGCAGGAGCTAAAAACGTGGCTTGTAGTTTGAACTGGCAAGGTGGAACAAAGGAACTTAAATAGTGGTGCTGATGAGGGTATGGGATTCAAGTGTATGTATTTGGCTAGTGATTGGTGACTTGGTGCTTGGATTTTGGCACATGGCCACTAGAGGGGGTGGAGGACCGGAGATGAGCTGGGTCTGGATGGAACCCTGACACAGGCAGGTGCAGGATTAGATAACCGTATAACAACTTATTCAATATAATAGTCTTGTACACAGTACATTTCTGGACGTACCCCATGTGGTCCTAGTACCCCTGCTTGGGAACCACTAGTGTAGATTAAGAGGTTCACACTGAGTGATAGATAGGATGATCCATTTTTTTATTTGCAGACAAAACTCCTCACACATTCTGCATTTCTAACAGTTAAAACATCTATTGTCACTTATAACACATTGAAAACACTATCAACAAGGAGAATTACAATAATTATTAACTTTTATCCTGTACGCTATTTAAAAATATTTTCTACATGAATTATAGAAACAGAACAACACCTCACTTTATACACTGTAGCAAAGTAAAAAACACAAACAGCAACATGTATAGTATGATCACTTGTTCAACCCAACACCATCTCTGTCTATAAAAACCCTCCACTGTGGGGTACATTTCCATCTCTATCTATATCTATATCATAAAGCTGATGAATTAAAGTCCATCATTTTTAGGTTCCTTGTGTCTTCATTGATACAGGATATAGCTCCACTAAACTACTTTGATACATATCCGTGTAAATTAAAGTGAGTGTCTGGACATTGGCTACTGAAATAAAGGCCACTATAACGTCAGTTTTGTTTCCCCTCTGTTTCTTGTAATGTTTCTTGTTGTGTTGTCAGTTGTGTTGTTGTTTATCATTACTCACCTCAGAGTCTCCAGTCTACATTGTGGATCCTTCAGCCAAGCAGAGAGTTTCTTCACTCCCGTATCCTTCAGATCGTTGTTACTCAGATCCAGTTCTTTCAGATTTGAGGGGTTTGAGTCCAGAGCAGAGACCAGAGAAGCACAGCCTTCCTCTGTGACCAGACAGTGTGACAACCTGCAGAGAGTTTAACATGATTCCCCACATTGTAATGTTTTGGTTGTGAAAGTATTTATTCTCATTAGATAGATGACAAACAGGGTTTACATTATTATTGTTGTTTTACAAGGACTTAGTATATATGCTGGTGAACCCTGTCTTCTGCATTTAACCACAGGTTCTCATCCACATCACATCTTATGTCATCTAGGACAATACATCTAGGAACATAAAAACCTGGGTGGTCCTCACTGAGGATCATGTAGGTGGCACAACTACGATATTTTGAGGAAAATGACAGTACATTATCTGAGAAAGTTGTATAGAATACAGGCACAGGGACTCTCAAAATGCAGTGGGGTGTTTTGAACTTCTCTGTGTCACTGCTGCAGGTGGAGGTGGGAGAGATGCCATTACAGTTAAGGAGGATTATTGGGTTCATTTGTAAGGTCATGGGGGTGCTACAAAACAGGTGCTACTGCCATGCTGGGAACACAGTGAGAGGAATATCATGACCTTTGGGTGGGTAGGTGATGGTCAGGCCAGGGAGGAAGGTTTGGGATGCAGGGAGTTTGGCCCCACAGTGACTATATGTCTGTGTCCTCCTTGGTTGCTGTGGCCTCCAGTTGTGGACATGTTGTAGATATGTCCAGTGGGAGTATGGTTAGTTGGTCAACATGTGTTGTTGTTTATTATTACCCACCTCAGGGTCTCCAGTCTACATTGTGGATCCTTCAGCCAAGCAGAGAGTTTCTCCACTCCTGTATTCTTCAGATCATTGTTACTCAGAACCAGTTCTTTCAAGTGTGAGGAGTTTGACATCAGAGCTGAGACCAGAGAAGCACAGCCTTTCCCAGTGATTCCACAACCTGACAGTCTGGAGAGAGATTATCATGATGTTACAAACAGGAAGGGGGGGTTGCATTAGTGTACTGTACTTTGGACTGTACTTACAGAGCAGTTCTGCAGGTATTGATCACTGGCAGCAACCCCAGAAGACCTTCTTCTGATGTGGAGTATTTCTTCAAGTCAAACACATCAATCTCTTCTTCTGAAGTCATTAAAACAAAGACCAGAGCTGACCACTGTGCAGGTGAAAGTTCTTCTCTGGAGATACTTCCTGAACTCAGGTATCTTTGGATTTCCTCTACTAGAGAATGGTCATTCAGTTCATTCAGACAGTGGAACAGATTGATGCACCTCTCTGAAGATGGATTCTCCCTGATCTTTTTCTTGATGTACTTGATTGTTTCTTTGTGGCTCTGTGAGCTACTTCTGGTCTTTGTCAGTAGACCTTGTAAATGCTTCTGATTTGACTCCAGTGAGAGACCCAGAAGGAAGCGGAGGAAAAGATCCAGGTGTCCAGTCTTACTCTGGAAGGCTTTATCCACAGCATTCTTGTACAAATCTATGTCAGTTACTTTCCTGAGCAGATGTGTTATAAAGGTTGATTGTTGTTCATCCATTAGATTCTTAGTGTTGTTGAATGAAAGAAACACATGTAGAGCAGCTAGAAACTCCTGCATGCTCAGATGAATGAAACAAAATACCTTCTCATGGCGCAAAGATTCAGTTCTAAAGATCTGCGTGCAGACTCCTGAGTACACTGATGCTTCAGAGATATTAATGCCACACTGTTTCAGGTCTTCTTCATAGAAGATCAGATAGCCTTTCTGTAGCTGTTGAAAAGCCAGTTTTCCCAGTGCCAGAATACTCTTTTTATTCCAGTGTGGATCTGTCTCTTTTTTCCCATCATACTTTACATTCCTGTGTTTGGACTGAAACACAATGAAGTGTGAGTACATATCTGTTAGGGTCTTGGGCAGCTCTACTTTATCATCAGTAGTCAACATGTGCTCAAGGATTGTAGCAACGATCCAGCAGAAGACTGGTATGTGACACATAATGTGGAGACTCCTAGATGTCTTTATGTGGGCGATGATTCTGCTGGCCAGGTCCTCATCACTGAATCTCTTCCTGAAGTACTCCTCTTTCTGTGGGTCATTGAACCCTCTCACCTCTGTCACCTGGTCAACACACTCTGAAGGGATCTGATTGGCTGCTGCAGGTCTGGTAGTTATCCAGAGGAGAGCAGAGGGAAGCAGATTTCCCTTGATGAGGTTTGTCAGCAGCACATCTACTGAGGTTGACTCTGTGACATCATTACAGCTCTTGTTGTTCTTGAAGTCAAGGGGCAGTCGGCATTCATCCAGACCATCAAAGATGAACAGAACTTTGTATTTGTTGTAGTCAAAGATTCTTGCTTTTTTGGTATCAATTGAGAAATGATTGATGAGTTGAAACAAACTGAGTTCTTCCCCTTTCATCAAATTTAGCTCCCTAAAAGGGAAGGAAAATACAAATTGGACATCTTGATTGGCTTTTCCTTCAGCCCAGTCCAGAATAAACTTCTGCGCAGAGACTGTTTTTCCAATACCAGCGACTCCCTTAGTCAGAACAGTTCTGATGGTTTTGTCTTGTCCAGGAATAGGTTTGAAGATGTCATTACATTTTATTACTGTCTCTGGTCTTGCTTGTTTCCTGGTTGTTGTCTCAATCTGTCTCACCTCATGTTCATTATTGACCTCCCCACTTCCACCCTCTGTGATGTAGAGCTCTGTGTAGATCTTATTGAGAAGTGTTGCTGTTCCTTGTTTAGCGATACCCTCAAATAAGCACTGACACCTCTTCTTCAGGTCAGATTTGAGATCATGTTGGCAAATTATAGCAAGTTCACCTGAATGAACAAATAACATAATATTGTGTCTTTAAACAATATCAGTATTAGTTTAGTATAATAATATTCTTCCTGTCTTCACTCTTTCTGCCTTCTTATATTATACAACACATCACAACTAGAAGAGGTGTTCTCTTAAGGTTGCTACATAATTAATGAGTTAAACAGCTATATACAGCTTTTAAATATTCCTCATACTGGCACATTCAACAGTCATGTCAGACAACTCTTACTTTTCTCCAGTGTGTCAGCAAGCTCCTTCTGGTTCATGTTCCTCAGGACATGCAGTGTGATCTTCAGAGCCCCCTCTTTGGCACTGCTCTCCTTCTTCTCTTCTTCAGGATCCACACCTTCCTCCTCCTCCATCTGACTCTCTACGCCCTCTGGGAGATTTGAACTAAGCATTGTTCTGAACCTCTTTAACTCTTTCTTCACAAATGCCATGATATTCTGTTCTAGTAACTGTAAGAGGTAGAGTGACATAGATAAACATCAGACTGAATGATTCACAAAGTTAATTAAATATCAAAACAACACTAACCAATTCATGAATGACAGATTCACTGTACTTGAAGTAAACAGAAACAAATGTACAGTACATAAGAAGACCACATACACTGAATATGAAGGAAAGGTCTTTTTGATTTCTCTGTACAGAATGACCACTGAGAACCTGTGACTCTGATGTCCCCCATCGGTCTCTGTGGACAAAACATGACATTACAACTTCCAGAGTTTAGGCACGCACACGTTGTTTCCACCACTACATTTTGAATAAATCAAAAAACAATACCTTTTACCTTTAATGTAAAACCCAACCCTAATTAAACAAAAAATAAACAAAACGTTGTGCAAAATTGACTTCTAAAAATGTAGTCATATATTCTTAAAAGTAGCTTGTACTTTTGTCGTTATTATTTACACATGTCTCATTAGCTCTATAATAGTTCAGTGTTTACTCTCCCCAATTGTGAGGTATTGCTGTTTTTGTTTCAAACCTGGGTGTAAACCGCCTGTGTGTAGACCACCTGTGTGTAGACCACCTGTGTGTAGACCACCGGTTTGAAGACCACCCGTTTGTAGACCTTTTACCTGTCTTGACTGTTCTCTGCCTGCTTGCCTTGTGTCCTTTTGCCTGTTGGATCTAGTTTGTATTTGGTTCAGCCTTTTGGGGAGTTCTATGTTTTTTCCTTTATTCCCTGCTTCCGTTCACAAATAAATCCACATTTGATCTGAGAATAGGACCCCACAATTGTGTGGAGTAAATTATTACAAAATGTAGTAATAAATGGTACTTCTCATAGTGGACCATTAACTACTGTTAATGTAGTAAGATATTGCACTACTCATAGTGCAACATTGACTACTGTACACACTGCCATGGAAAAATGTGGGCTTAGGTAGACTCTTAAATCCCTCTAGCTCATAGTTAATATTCATAACCAACATGGTTTATTTTAACCACTGACCTGGATATGGTGCGAACATTTTAGCTGTCCTCTCACAATAGAGGTGTTAGTCTCTAAAAATCTAAATAGCCAATATATTAGTAAACATTTAAAAATAAGATCAACAATCACCTCATCTCATGAAATATGTTCATAATGTCTTAGTTCTAACAACAGCAGGAAACAATGTTTCAATGACTTTGTGATAATCTGGCTATCTTGACTGGAGCTGATGTTAGCTTCAATGCTAACATACTTTAATGAATTCATGAAACAATCAAAACGTTCTAAAAAATGACAAACAATCACGTAGCTTGAAGTATCATATCCTATATTTAATAAATACCTCACCTTGTATTTAATGTAAAATGGCTTGTTTCTCTGGTTATTTATTCAGCATATTTAGTTCAGACTGACAATCATCTGAAAGACTGAGAGTGAAGAAACAACTGGAGCGAGTGGCTCCCTCTGCTGGCCGAGACAAGACCAACACCACTCACCATTTAACAATGAATCTAAAACAACTCATGTTCTCCCACCTTACTGGTTGACAACAACAGGAATCCAAAATATAAACAAAGAACCGCTCCACCTACACATCAAGACAAACATATTCATAGTGCTTAATATCTAACAATAACACCAACCAAAACTATTTTAAATTTTTTTTGGTTTATTAATGTAAATGCATTACACTGTCATTGTACCAGCTTCATTTAACGCATCCAAATAATGATTTATTTATTTCGGTATACTTATACTTATTTGTATTTATCATAAATGCTACTATGGTACAACATGTAATGTAGAATAAAACTAGGAAGTTCCATGATTCATATCTATACCATGTATATATTATGAATAGCTTGGTGTTATTTAGGGACATAGAAGGACCATCATATTTTAAGTAAAAAACATGGTACATATTTTAGTCTACAAATGTGGTACATTTCCATGATCAGACTAAAAACTATGTAAATATTTTTGTTAAATGTATGTACATTGTGAAGTTTTATTTGCAGGTAATGAATTTACTTTTTTAAATGTCAAAGTCAAGTTAAACGGCCTTGTGTCTTCTCACCTTTGTTCAGTGGAAAAGTCTCCTTCTCTGAAATTCAATTGTTGATCCTTAGACACGTCACTCTTCATGGACACACAGCTGGGTTCAGAGGAAGTTGGTCTCTCCTGACGGCTTTTCCTTCAACACAACAAATAACAACAATAGCGCTCTCATAATTTTACTCTCAGTGGAAATGTTCAAATATGGTCTTAAAAAAATATATTAAAGATATCAAATAAACAACTTTAACTTAGGTTAAAGCATAATGCGTTTTGGTTAAGGTAAACCATCACAGTGTTGATGATTGGGTTAGAATGAAGGTAAAGGGTCAGGTTACAAAAACAGTATATTCCTGTCTAAACAGAATCATTCCAAAGCAAAGAAACTTGCTTTAATCAAATTTGACACCACTGGAACAGTTGTGGATATTCCCTTTGTAAACAGTGTTCAAAATTAGCACTTGCCAGACAAAAATAATTTCATTCACGCGCTAGAGAAAGCGACTGGTTTGCTGTCACTTCAATCTGTTGGATCTGCCGCATAGCATGTGTCCTGCTTGTGCGTAACATTGACTCATCAAGTGATCAAAACTGCATGTTTCAGCGATAAAGTAGCTAAAACCGGAGGTTAGCTTGTTTGTTGACAGTTAAGGCTAATCAGTCACCACACCATGCAGAGGTTTATTGCAGGACTGGATAAACAAAGAAAAACAAAATTGTTCAGGCCGAGGAGACCACTCCTATCATGGATCATGCGCCGTAGTGCCAATTTAGCAATTTTGTTGCTAGATTCAGCAACTTCTCAGACTACCCAGGCAATACAAAATGGAGGATGTAATCAATAGACAAAATGGATGACCTAACCAATGTTTACAAACATATATATAGGTACATTAAACATATGCAAATAACTAATTATGCATTTATCAATAGGGTCTATGGATTTGACCAATACAATTAATCCTCTACACAACAATTTTTCCAAACAGCACCTAGCAACAAATGTAACAGGCTACTGCCTGGCCGTAGCCTACGCCAAAAATAATCATAACAAATACGGTAATCTTGAACTACAACCTGGTCATATCATCCCAACTATTCCCCTGGCCAACCCCCGACCAAGCCCCTCTGCCAATCACCAGGATGCACGGCATCTGCCCCTATCAGGCATTCAGGTGATTGGCAGACAGCTGGTTGATAGACATCCCAGTAGTAGTCGAACATAAAACATCCAGCTGTCTGTGCGGGTCGCTACACAGCCCCCCCACCACAAAGTTCCTCGTCCCCGAGGGAGCAAACAAAGTCACTGAAGACCCGGAGGTCTCCTCTGCCTGCGTGGCCATGATGGTTGCAGAGTGTCCAGATGTGTCCAGAGGTGCAACAGGGGGCTCCACCCGTAGCCTGGGGCTGCTCCTTTGAGCGCCAGGGGCTGCAGGACGGAACATGGGGAACAAGGAAGCGGGAATGGGTGATACAGTCTGTGGGTCAGGGGACACAAGCAGTGACATTGAAGGGACGACAGTGGCCCCTGGGGGTGAGTGCCCGGGCAATGTCAACGCCAGAGCGAGGAATTGTGGGGGTCCCTGGGCTTTGGGGAGAAGAGGCCCCTCTGACTTTCTCACATTACTTAACAAGACGTCTAACTGAACAGCCAGACACTTGTCAAACATAGCAGACTGATGGAATCAGAAAATGGGAAATTTACTGCAGTTGCAATTCGAAAAAAACACAAAATAAAGATGACATAAAATAACCCAACATTGGAAACACATCTAACTTGAGGAAGGTATTGAACCAAAATCCTGTTGCTTCTAATTCTGACTTCTAAGAGAACAGCCAGACACTTTTCAAACATAGAAGATTGATAGAATCACCACAACCCAGAAATACACCCTTGACCAATATGTATTTCCATGAGATATCCAATGGCCAGATTTTTTAAATATTTTAATGTAGTTATTTATGGCACTGTATACCGATTATATATTAGGGTAAATACATATGTATATAACTCATATCACCAGTGTTGATATAATGATTATTTGAATTATTGAATGAACTAGAAATTCTACACTAATACAGAGTTGTAACATGTTTTCCTAAAAGCATCAGTTGGTAAATATTTTATTTAGATGCATATAGGCACATGTTGCACACAAACAGCTGACATACTGGCCTTCCCTTAAGACTATGTGATCCACCGGTCACTGAATAACTCTCCATGGTCCAGATCTGTATTCTGAGAAAAAGAAAATAATATGGAGACACTGACTCTGGGCCACTGATTAACTGTCACACATGGATAAAAGCACAGGTCTGGACATTTAAAAAATGCCTTTCCTGTCATGTGTGTTTTTGGGCCCACACTCTGACATCCAACTATTCAACTGACAATGTCTCTACCTCACATTAACTACAAACAAACACCTGTAGACTGCAGCGCAGTTAAATCACATGGAGCTGACATGTTAGTGTGTTTCTGAAGACTTTCTTCATTTATTGATTCAACTTAATATAATAACATTTGAGTAATTTAATATAACATTTGAGAAAACTTTTGATAGCTTAGCTTATTAAGAAATACACCAGTTTATACCTGTTGTGGTAATATTAACAATTTGATGTATTAATTGATCATACACAGGCTTACATGTCAAACTGTTGTTGCATTAAGAGAGCAAAGGAATGTTGGGGTCATAAAGCTAGGACAGAGGATCTGGTTTGTGTTTGTTGGTGAAACCTATCTGTATGCTAAATCCTGTAATCACACTGTGCCCATCTGTTCTCCTTATCACTTCACTGTTCATTGATCTATAGGAATTAGGCCATGAGGGGTTGATACTTCCACCCTGAGTAGGGGCTATTGGGGCACCTGGATAAACACAGGATAGGGGGAGAACAGATTGGGGTCAGGAAGGGAACATTGTTTTGACACACCCCTAGACTGAGTTATACCAAATGGATATGCAAATAACCTGAGTGTATAAGAATGTATGTACCTTTGGGGTTGGCAGAGATGCTTCCCTGTCACTCTGGGTGATAGGGAACCAGACTCTCCTTGCAAGTAAATCTTTAATAAACTGTTAATTGTGCTAAAGACATTTTCTTTCTTACCATCCTAAATTACAATCCTAGACATAGTAAATTGCCATAATATACCCTTTTAAGATTTGTATTTGTTTGTAATCATAAGAATCATGGTAGTCAGGTTCCCTTCATGTCCCTTCATTATGGTTGTCAGGTTCCCTTCATGTCCATTCAATATGGTGGTCAGGTACCCTTCATGTCCATTCATTATGGTGGTCAGGTTCCCTTCAATATGGTGGTCAGGTTCCCTTCATGTCCCTTCGTTATGGTGGTCAGGTTCCCTTCATGTCCCTTCATTATGGTGGTCAGGTTCCCTTCATGTCCCTTCATTTTGGTGGTCAGGTTCCCTTCATGTCCCTTCATTATGGTGGTCAGGTTCCCTTCATGTCCATTCATTATGGTGGTCAGGTTCCCTTCATGTCCGTTCATTATGGTGGTCAGGTTCCCTTC
>JACXGK010014873.1:0-11053 GCA_016801125.1 Novumbra hubbsi | reverse complement strand
TCTCTTAGTGTACTACGGTCACTGACCGGCCATTTCACATCTCTTAGTTGACTACGGTCTCATTTCACATCTCTTAGTGTACTACGGTCACTGACCGGCCATTTCACATCTCTTAGTTGACTACGGTCTCATTTCACATCTCTTAGTGTACTACGGTCACTGACCGGCCATTTCACATCTCTTAGTTGACTACGGTCTCTGACCGCCCAAAGGTGACCAACCTGGTTTGGCATCCTGACCCTCACCCCTCATAAGCACGAACAACACACTAAAGTTGTGCACACAGCTAATCTGCATACCTAGGATAAAATAATGATTTGGACTTATTTAGACATGGGACACCAAGTGAAAGTATAAGTATAAAACAAGTATTAATCCAGGTCCCAGGACTGAGAGTAGAGAACCACTCTGTCAGACTAGACATTATATTTATTGGTCTTCTGCATTTGCATTCCTCTAGGTGTTTAAAAGTAGTACCTAAGTATATGGAACATTTCTGAACCACTTGCCAGCGTTATGAGATGTTACCTTTCTACCCGTCCTCTGCACCAAGGACTTAGCTATGGAGTGGAAGTTGGACTTGCTGCCGAACAGACCGTGGAGGAAAACCAGAGGGGTTCCGTCCCCTGTCCCGTCAAACACGTCGTAGGTCAGGTTCACTGGGCTGAAATTAGACATGGTTAGAGTTAACGTAATGATAAATGATAAATCACAGGGGTGCGAGTGTCACTACATTAGGGATAGCAATGCTATTAACGTTTATTATATTCGTTTTAATAAATACGTCTAGGAAATGCTAAATAAAATAAAGGACTGTTAGTCAAAATGTTCTTCGGCTTTGTAACTGATTTACCATAGACATCCATCTTGAGTATGACATTTCGAAAATAGTAAGCGGTGAACGGAAGGTCGTTGTTGGAAGGTCTGGTTCGTAAGCTAGCAAATAAAACGTCTGACAATCCACACAGACATCACTGCAAGCAACATCTTACGGACACACTATGTTGGCCATATAGATCTCCAAAATGTTTAACATAGAAATGTGTTCATTTAGATTGCCCATCACGGCTACGTGTATTCAGAAGCTAACGTTAAGTAACCCTCATTAATATGCACTATCTATCCCGCCGTAAAAGTGTAGCTATCTTACGTTAACATAGGGACTGACTTTTTGAAAAAGATAAAAGATGACACAACTCACAATGCTGTCATGAGATTGTTTTCGATGTACACATTTAAATGTATGTAAGGTCGTGAGCTAGCTAGGATGCTATGTCGCTGTCATTTTATTGGAGAAAGTAGAGGGCATTACCTGACCGAGCCAATTGCACGAGCCATCATCGGCACACCACCACAGAAATCCTGATGTCGGAACCGACATGATGCCCTTCCGCAGAAAAGTCCTCTCCAAAGAAAGCTACAGAAAACACTCATGACAGTTTAGGCTCGTTTAGTTTTCTCTCCAGACTTAATGGCACATGAGCTTTCTAGTCCGTAAATTTCGGATGGGAGAAAATAATTTGGACATGAGAAAAGAGTGGGAGGAGCAGAAGAGGCCACCTGCCAGCTGACGCGTTTCTTCTATTACCGGTTTGAATGTGCAGGCTGCCACCTACTGTACGGTGGTAACATGGTTGTGTTCTTCTCTGGTTTAGCGGACGGATCGCAACATAAAACGGTGCGCCTACCGCCACCTATTGTACCCCTTTATTCTTCGTCTTGCAATCAGTCCTCTTCCTAATACGTAATAACCCTTATCCACCACCCAATCCCAGCCATCTTCGCTTATATCACATTCTTAAATAACTTGAGACAATATTATTTTCAACATCTCTGCAGACAGGTTCTGTATAGCCTGTATATCAACGGTGGCAATTTTGTTCTTGTTGTTGTTTGGAAAAGGTGTTGTTACAGAATCAGAATCTTTTTTTTTTAATTATTATATTTGTGTCCTTCACGACAACTGTAAAATAATTATGCTATCCGCATTTTATTGTAGAAAACAATGTCTGTTAGGTCGCGCTGAAAACGCTTGTAATGTGAAAACGCTTGTAAAGTTTTCTGTTGACAAAAGTGAGCGGGGGGGGGGGGGGGGGGGGGATACAGACATGCTTATTTTCCTGCCTGTCTGCCATGTTGAACAGTAGAGGTATTGTACTCAAAAGGTATTTTAGGTGGGACACATTTCGGCAAACTCATTTTCCTGCCTGCCGAAAATTGTCCAACCCTCCCTATCTTGAGAAAGGTCTGACTTTGTTCTAAATCATTAATGTAGCTCATGTTGGCCAGTTTTGTGTGCCACACAAGGTAATTTACTTTACTCTTTTCAAGGATGCTGTATGGATGTACAGTACTAACAATTAATAAATGAACAGTAATATTAATGATAAAGATTGAACTTTGTGCAATAAGGAAAGTTCAAATTGGGTATATATTAACATTATCAACATCCATGAGCTAAGTAATTTCTGACCAACTGAAGGGACCAGTATGCGTTCTCTGTAATCCAAGGCTTACATCGAACATGCAGGTGTTTTGGAGAAGCTTTACTGCAATTCAATACTTATTTCACCCGCTGTATATGTAGAGTGCTATACATGTTTTTAAATGTACAATCAATTCTTAGTGGTTTATTGTGAAGCCAGAATTTAAACTGCCTTAGTGGTTCTTACCGTCACAGTCCAGTGATTGTGTTTGTTGATGACGCCAGTAATGTATTTCTACATATTTAGAATAAACTGTGCACTAAATGTTTATTTGCCCATAAAAACCCTGTTTAACATTAGAATTGGTAAAAATATATGTCAATATAATAAAAAGCAAAAATAATTGAGGGCTTGTTTGGTCTGGACCTGGGCCTGGACGTGTGCAATGTAGCGTGAGTTTCAATCTGGTCTTCTGCTCATTCAACAACATCTCTCCACTCGATCTTTCCACACTTCCCTGTCAAAATAAATCATAGCAAAAACCTCTAGAGAAATTTACAACACTTTCTTAGTAGGTAATTGATATAATGGAAGCTTCCGGTGATCAGTGCTCATTTCAGGGCAGGTAACCCCGTTGTCATCTTCCAAATGAGCGCTTTTCCCTTGAAGACCTGGAATGATATATGGAACCAAGATAGAAGGGATCAAGTTTGTCTCCTTTCCTCTGATGGCTTTGGATTGTTTGCTTCCACACACCACTCACCAACATAAAAAATCAGCCTTGTGTCATTGTTTCTTTTTGTGTATTTCTTCTGGACCCCTGCAGTGTTGTCCATGGCATTCTGGAGAACCTTGTTGAGCTTAGATTGTGAACCAAAATTATTTATATTGAAGTTATGTAGTCTTCATATGGGGATGGGACTTTTGCAATGCCTGTTATGCACCAAACACTACAATGATATAAACCCTTCTATATTCCAAAACAGATTGTTTGCTGGGTACCAGGAGTGTTGGCTACAATTGGATTCTTTTATTTTTGTTAGAACGTGTATGGTTAGATCTATGGTTAGAACTAATACCCTTCCAAAAATATAGCTAAATAAGATGAGAGATGTTGTCGATGATGGTGTATACTTTCGGCAAACCTAATACACTGGAATAAAAGCCTAACAAGAAACTGCACATTACAAGTGTTTTCTGTGCGAACAAACAGCAATTGTGTTCTACAATACCGAAAGTTGTCGTTAAGGACACGAATAATTAATGTTTTGTTCAACTTTGATGAGAGAAATTGATAAATTGAAAGGGTAAATCTGATGGGGCAGTATCAATTTTGGGCAACCTTCGAAAAATCTGAACCAGAAAGAATCAGCTAATGAATTACACTCCATAACTGTAGGTGGCAGTAGATTCCTTACCATGACAACACACATGGTCAGTGAGCACCTCGATAATAAGTTTCACAGAAGACTCCAACAAGTAGAAGTGGCCTGAGTGGCACTGCTCGTTCTGTAACCCCCCAAGTGACACTGATGGTATAGAAACAATGATTATTCATTATTCAAGGTTCTTTATAGATGATTTATTGAACTGTTAATAAAGAGTAAACAAACATAAACGAACCCAAACGACAACAAGAGCACTGTTTTAATAGCAATTGAGCCCGGGGACAAGGTCCAAACAACCCACCCTCTTCATTGTGAAAATTGTGCTACACAGAAAACGTGTGCTATGGAAAGGAATTTCCCTCCGTCTGATAGGTTACTAGGCTAACTTGTCGTCTTATTTCCCAGACTGCACGTCTGCTCCTTCTGCCCGCGCCGTCAATTTGAAAGTAGTTGAAGTTGATTTAGGAACAGGTTTTGTTTGCGGTGTGGGCTCAGCCACCATAGGCTGACCTATAATCCGAGCTCTGGGCGATTTAGCGGGCCCATTCAATGGGATACATGTTTAACAGGGTGAACACAGTTACCATGGTGATGACATGGCTCAGAGGCCCAGTCTGATGAGGAGGGGCAGCAAGCCAACCGAAACTGCAGGGCAACTCTCTCGAACTCCCTCTTTCTCTCAATAACAGTCTTTTGTAGTCATTTTTCTCACGCCATTTTCTGTCCCAGTATATCGTCACATGGTTGCTTAAAATGAACACTCAACCGAGGTTAACTTGTTGAAAAATGGACTAGTTTGCGTTTCCTACTGGACTGTGCTCTCAGGGCAGGATTCAGACACCCACATGACCCTGTGTGTTAGTCACTTAACGCTGTCTGTTTCCTTGTCTGTCGTTCACAGATCTTTGTAACTCTATGTCTAGGTAACTCTTGTCTGTTCCTTCCCTAAGCCAATGATAGATCGCTCTTGCACTCGCAGTCACACACACAAACCCAATGTTTGACATGGCAACATGTTTGACAAGAGAACTGTTTGAAAGAAAATAGCCTCCTAGGACAGGTTAAATTGACATGGAGTTGGGGTTTCTGGACTTTAGGTAACCATGACAACTCCCAGTTTACAATACATGCCCAGTCTTAACCTAAATGAGAACCCTATTGAGGTTTTTCACTCAGATTCGTTGTTTCCTGATACTGAGAGGTGTACACACATGTCTGGGAAGGGACATAGATGTTGATGGCAGTCAAGGCTTAAAGGGTCTTAGTCAAGATCAACAGACAATATATGTTGATCCAATCAAACACAGCCCCTAACAAACACACACACAAATACAAGCAGCGTTCAAAGGAGCAAAATAACTGCATGGGACGGCTGACTTGAAGACCAAAACATTATGACAATGTGACATTTTGTTTGTAGATCAGTCAGTCCCTTGAGACAATTTGGTTTTGATCCTATTGAAAACAGGGCCTCACACATGCATGATACACAGGTGTCATAACATCCTAAAGAAATAAACAGATCATTACAAATGCACCGTAAATGGCACTCACACCCAGTTGACAAACTCCCTACAATATGTCAGTTTCGGTTTTCCAGCCCGAGAGGTGAAATAAAAAACACTCCCTTTTCAGAATGCAAATTATACAGTAGTTGTCCCTATAAATGAGCTTCTGTTTTCATTTTACACTGACATCATCAGATGTCCTTTGTGATCACAATGGTTTCCTGTTTTAGTTACAGTAAACAGAAAGATCCGGTTCTCTATGTCTCTTTTGCTTCCATATTTCAGCTATCGTGACCAGTGCCTGTCTATGTCCTTTTTCTGTCGGTTTTCTCTATCTCAATTACAACCCAAAATTCCAATATCTAAAAATGTGGGTCGCTGACCTAAAATGTAAATAAAAACTGAATGCAATGAGTCATATAAACCATGTATTCAAAAGAAAATAATACAATGACAACATATCAAATGTTAAACCTGAGACATTTTATTATTTCCTGAAAAATATACTTTAAATTTGATGCCAGCAACATGTTTCAAAGAAGTTGGGAAAGAGGCAACAAAATAATAGAAAAATAACACAACTCAGTAGGTCAACAGGTCAGTTGCAAGATAATTCCAGGGAGGATGGGTCTGTCAGAAGTGGGGATGGGGAGGGGTTCACCACTCTGTGAAGACTGCGTGGGCAAATAGTGCAACAATTTAAGAATAGTGTTTCTCAATAAAAAATTGCAAATTGTTTTGGCATCTCATAATTTACGATACATAATATCATTAAAAGATTCAGAGATGTCACAAAAATCTCTATATGTAAGAGACAATGTGGAAAACCAATATTGACAACCGTGATGTTTGGGCTGTCGAGATTGTCTGTGAATACATTACGTCGCTGCGTCCATAAATACAAGTTAAAATATGTGAAGATATATTAACAGGATCCAAAACCACTGCTGCCTTCTCTGGCCCCAAGCTCAGTTAAGATGGAAGGTGGAAAACTGTCCTCTGGTCAGAAAAATTTAATTTATAAATTATTTTGTGGAATCATGAACTAAATAGGAGAGGGACCCTCCGGCAACTGTGAAGGTATGGGGGTGCATTTGCGCCCATGGCATAAGCACATCTTTTTCCACATTTTGTTATGTTACAGCTGTATTCCAAAATTGATTAATTAAATATTTGCCTCAAAATTCTACACACAATACCCCATAATGATAATGTAATTTTCTTTTTTTTTTTATGTTTGCAAATCTATAAAAAAAATCTCATGAACAATAATTTTCACAACTTTTGCCATGACACTCAAAATTTAGCTCAGGTGCATCCTGTTTCCACTAAGAATCCTTGAGATGTTTCTAAAACTTGATTGGAGTCTATCTGTGGTCAATTCAGTTTATTGGACATGATTTGGAAATGCACACAGTTATCTATATAAGGTCCCACAGTTGCATGTCTGAGCCCAAACCAAACTATGAAGTCCAAGGAATTGTCTGTACACCTCCGAGACAGGGTTGTATTGAGGCACAGATCGGGGGAAGGATACAGAACAATGTCTGCATCATTGATCCCAATGATCTGAGTGGCCTCCATCTTCCGTAAATGGAAGAAGTTTGTAACCACCAGGACTCTTCCTAGAGTTGGCCGTCCAGCCAAACTGAGCGATCAGGGGAGAAGGCCCTTTAGTTATGGAGGTGACCAAGAACCCGATGGTCAATCTGACAGAGCTCCAAGCTTGCTCTGTGAACCAAGTTGGCGCCGCGGATGGCAGCCTCTCTGTTTTGGTGCGCGTTGTTTTTTCTTGTTTTGTTTGTAAACTTTTCTGTTGCGATACTCGGAGCTCTTTGATCAGAAATTAGCTCATAAACATCAGAGGAACAACTCCAGAAGATTTATTTCCTATGTTCTTGCTAACATCCGTGGAATTATTGTAGTCAAAAGTACTTACCTTTACCTTTGTTCAAGCAATAAAAATCTGCAGAAGAGGGAAACATGCCGGTGCGCTCGTACAACTCCGCAAACGTGGATATCACACACCGTTACCTGGAATAATTCTCTCCAATGTGCAATCGCTGTGCAACAAACAGGATGAACTTCAGCTACTTCAGCTTCTGGCTTACATTCCACTGCAGGCCAACGTGCAGGGGGCACAGCAACATGCTCGCCAACCAGATACTGTGTGTGGAGCGAGCAAACCCTGACTCCTTTGTTATTGTCCTCAGGGACTTTAACAAGGGAAACCTCAGCCGCAAACTCCCTAAATACAGACAATTAATTAAATGCCCGACCAGGGAGGAGAACATTCTGGATCACTGTTACACAACTGTCCATAATGCCCATCATGCTGTCCCCCGTGCTGCACTGGGTCACTCTGACCACGTCATGGTCCACCTGATTCCTGCATACAGACAGAAACTCAAGCTCTGTAAACCAGTTGTAAGGAAATCAAAGCAATGGAGAAGTACAGCTGTGGAGGATCATCTTAGAGCAGGGGTGGGCAAATATTTTGGCTCGAGGCCACATCAGGATTTTGAAATGAAATGGAGGGCCACATTTGTTTTTGTAATTTGTTAATCATAATTGATCTGGAGGCCAGAAAAGGGCAAAAGTTAAAACATACATTACATATGTACAGTAGATCCCATATAAGGTGTAAATAGTTAAAATTCTGACTCAGATGTATAAGAATGGGCTGGGGAGTTGGTTTTTTAATTCCCCCCAAAATAATTGTATTACATTCCGTGGGCCGGATGGGATAGCCTCGCGGGCCGCATTTGGCCCTCGGGACGTAGTTTGCCCACCCCTGTCTTAGAGTGTACTGACGTTTGTGTACGGATGTTTTCAGGACTGCTTCCAACAGTCTGGATGAGTTCACGGAGGCTGTGAGATCATACATCAGCTTCAGTGAGGACTGCTATATTCCATCACGTGAGTTGAAACAATGACAAACCCTGGTTCACAGCTAAACTCAGACAGCTAAGGATGGAAAAGCAGAAGGCGTACAAGAGTGGGGATAAGGACAGGTTTAAGAGTCAAAGTAGAGTTTTAGTAAGGAGGTGAGAAATGCTAAACGTCTGTACTCTAAGAGATTACAACCTCAATGCTCAGCTAATAACTCTGCTTCTGTCTGGAGGGGCCTTAGACAGATCACCAACTACAAGCCTAAAGCCCCCCATCAATGACTCTCGCCTGGCCAACGACCTGAACGAGTTCTACTGTCGTTTTGAAAGACAATAGGACAGTTCTGTCACCATCCCCTGTGCCGCTCAGCAGGGTTATGGGGCAGTCCCAAACTGCCCATCTCAGTGCCAACCCCCCCCCCCTCCTACCACATTGACGACTCCTTTGGTCCTGGAGAGGGACATTAACAGACTGTTTAAGAGACAGAGTCCCCACAAAGCAGCTGGGCCAGACTCTGTCTCTCCATCCACTTTGAAGCATTGTGCTGATCAGCTGTCTCCGGTGTTCACAGACATCTTAACACCTAACTGGAGACATGCCACATGCCAGGCTGCTTCAAGACCTCTACCATCATCCCCATCCCCCAAAAACCAAGGACCACAGGACTTAACAACTACAGACCTGTCGCCCTGATCTCTGTGGTCATGAAGTCATTTGAGCGCCTTGTGCTGTCTGACCTTAAAGCCATCACCAACCCTCTCCTGTTTGCCTACAGAGCCAACAGGTCTGTAGACGATGCAATTAACATGGCCCTCCACTTTATCCTCCAGCACCTGGATTCCCCAGGAACCTTTGTCAGGATCCTGTTTGTGGACATCAGCTCTGCCTTTAATACCATCATTCCAGCGCATATGCAGGACAAGCTCTCCGAGCTGCAAGTGCCCGAATCCACCTGCAGGTGGATCACTGACTTCCTGTCTGACAGGAGGCAGCGCGTGAAGCTGGGGAAACATGTCTCCGATCCCCGGTCCACCAGCACTGGATCCCCTCAAGGCTGCATCCTTTCCCCTGTGCTTTTCTCCCTGTACACCAACTGCTGCACCTCCAGTCATCAATTCGTCAAGCTCCTAAAGTTTGCGGATGACACCACCCTCATTGGGCTCATCTCTGGTGAGGATGAGATCGCCTACAGGAGGGAGATTGGCCACCTGGTGAACTGGTGCAGACAGAACCATTTGGAGCTCAACGCTCTGAAGACAGTGGATATGGTTGTGGATTTTAGGAAGAACCCAGCCCCACCCACCCCATCACCCTGTGTGACTCCCCAGACACCTTTGCAGACTCCTTCCGCTTCCTGGGCATCATCATCACCCAGGACCTCAAGTGGGAGCAAAACCTCACCTACATTACCAAAACGCACAGCAGAGGATGTACTTCCTGCGGCAGCTGAAGAAGTTCAACCTGCCAAATACCATGATGGTGCACTTCTACACAGCCATCACCATCACAGTCCATCCTCACCTCCTCCATCACCATCTGGATTGCTGCTTCCACTGCCAAGGACAGGAGCAGACTCCAACGTATCATTAGATCTGCAGAGAAGGTGATTAGCTGCAATCTGCCATCCCTCAAGGACCTGTACACCACCAGGACCCTGAGGCGCGCTGGAAAGATTGTGGCTGATCCCTCCCACCCTGGACACAAACTGTTTCAGCTACTCCCATCTGGCAGGAGGCTAAGGTCCATTAGGACCAACACCTCCCGCCACAAGAACAGCTTCTTCCCATCGGCAGCTGGCCTCATCAACATCGCCACTGACCCCCACTGACACTGACACTCTCTGCCCCATAACTTAAATTCTACATAATGCATTATAGAAATGCACTTCTCTGGACTTCCTTCCTGCACATTGCACTTTTCCACTTATTAAGTAATTGCTCCACTTGTTTATACCTCTTACTACTTACTGTGTTTTTCTGTCATGCACCATAGCACCAAATAACATTTCTTGTACGTGTAAATGTACTTGGCAATAAAGCTGAATTCTGATTCTGATCTGAAGAGAGGAGAACCTTCTGGAAGGACAATCCTCTGTAGCACTCCACCAATCAGGCCTG
Source organism: Novumbra hubbsi (assembly GCA_016801125.1). Lineage (NCBI taxonomy): Eukaryota > Metazoa > Chordata > Actinopteri > Esociformes > Umbridae > Novumbra > Novumbra hubbsi. The sequence continues at coordinate 722 of JACXGK010014873.1, read as the reverse complement.
TAGAGTGGCCAGTAAAAGACACTCCTCAGTAAAAGGCACATGATGGCCCGCCTGGAGTTCAAACGAAAGGACAAACAAAATTCACTGGTCTGATAAAACAAAGATTGAACTCTACTCTTTGGCCTGAATGCCAAGCGTCATGTCTGAAGGAATTCAGGCACCGCTCATCACCTGGCCAATATCAAACCTACGGTGAAGCTGCAATGTACTGCAATGTGCTGCAATGTACAGAGTCATCTTTGATGGAAACCTGCTCCGGAGCGCTATGGACCTCAGACTGGGGAAGGTTAATTTTCCAACAGGACAACGGCCCTAAGCACCCAGGCAAGATAACAAAGGAGTGGCTTCGGGAAAACTCTGTGAATGTCCTTGAGGGGCCCAGCCAGAGCCCACACTTGAAAATCTTTGGAGAGATCTGAAAACGTCTCTGCACCGACGCTCCCTATTCAACCTGATGGAGCTTGACAGGTCCTGCAAAGAATATTGGGAGAAACTGCCCAAAAATAGGTGTGCCAAGCTTGTAGCATACTCTAAAATACTTGAGGCTTTAATTGCTGCCAACGGCTGTATTGAGCAAAGGCTGTGAATACTGGAATCCTAAATCAAGTAAGACTGGAAATACATTTCATTTTCAAAACGACAGCAATTGGTCTCCTCAGCAATTGGCCGTCCCTCCAGCCCTGGCTCCACAACTGGCCGTCCCTCCAGCACCTGCTCCACGA
>JACXGK010014872.1:0-11067 GCA_016801125.1 Novumbra hubbsi | reverse complement strand
TGGGGACACCACTACCTTACATTTAGCTACCCGGGCCTGTGGGGACACCACTACCTTACATTTAGCTACCCGGGCCTCTGGGGACACCACTACCTTACATTTAGCTACCCGGGCCTGTGGGGACACCACTACCTTACATTTCGCTACCCGGGTCTGTGGGGACACCTCTACCTTACATTTAGCTACCCGGGTCTGTGAGGACACCACTACCTTACATTTAGCTACCCGGGTCTGTGGGGACACCTCTACCTTACATTTAGCTACCCGGGTCTGTGGGGACACCTCTACCTTACATTTAGCTACCCGGGTCTGTGGGGACACCACTACCTTACATTTAGCTACCCGGGTCTGTGGGGACACCACTACCTTACACATTGCTGTCCCATTCCTCCTCACACTTATAATTCAAGCAATGAAGCGAAACTGCAAAAATCAGCTGAAGTGACATGACAGCGTTACTCAACGACATTGATGGATGACAACAATTACAATGCAAAGAGGACAGAAAGTGTGTTTGTTTGCGTGTGAACAGTATGCGTGAATGTTTACAGTGTGAGTGTGTGTATGTGTGTGCGTGTTTACAGTACGCGTGTGTGTGTGTGTGTACATAGTGTGTGTGTATACAGTACTTGTGTGTTTTAATGTGCGTGCAGCATATTGAGCTGTATGGGTTGAAATATTGATGTTTCTTTCTGTAGATAACAGGCTTGATAAACCTGACAAGACAGACTGGCAGTCAAATATAATTTCTTCACATCTGTGCTCGCTCGGAGTCTGTCCCATCAAGTGAAATTGACGTATCTCGGTTTGAAAATGACACAGGACTCGAAGATGGATTGAGAAAGCAGGTGGTTGGAGAGCCTCAGATGCATACACAATGAACCAGCCGTCTCAAATGTCACCATGCACTTTTACTTGCATGAACACACATACACCCAAGATTTTATAGCAATAGACATCTGCTGACTAATGACCCACATAAACAAAATACTTTAAAGTAAGGCATATTTATTAAAATTACTTAAATGACAGAATTTTACACAGATGTATTCTATAGAAATTGTAGTATACAGTAGAAGTACTATTGAATAATATTTATGAATATAATAGTACTGTCTTGAATGTTCCTTTTTGAGATGAAGAACAAATGCGAATTCTACTTAATGCATTGGGAGCTAAATAAGATTATATCTAAGTGTATTGAGTTTTCAAGCCTTAATAATGCAATCTCTAAAAGGGGTAAATAATAAATAGCTAAACTGTTTATTCTCCTTTGTGAGGACACGATTGATGCCATAAAACATTAGGTAGTTAACAATGAGGGGAGTTCACCAAAGCTAAATGTTCTGGCCCTGGAGTGATCAAGTTAGCTCCCCCTAGCCGTCCTGACTACGATCTGGACATCACGTCAGGAACGGTAACACACGGTGGAAAATCTGATTTTGGGTTCGCCCCGTTGTATTGTAGGGGACAAACAAAGAATCATAAATCATGAACGTTGTATTAAGGGGTTCATTTAACTCCAGTTTTTGCAAAGAATCAACTACTAACTTCATTATTCATAACTGCATATAAACCCAGAACATTGCATCTACATTACAAAAAAAGCAAATCATGACATCAAGAGTAGCTGTTCTGGGCTAGACCTTAAGCAGGGATTAAAAAAAAAAGTATGAAAATTTTTTCATCCTCCAGGAATTCCGTTGAAGTAAATACTAGAACAGTGTCCACTAAAACACTATGCCCATTCGATAAAATGTAAGCTCGGTGTACTGTTTTTATTTGTTTTCATTTATTTTGTAGAATCTGTTGCACCAACGGGCCAGAACAAATTCTGGGTTTGTTGTGAAACATACTTGGCACTAAAGCTCTTTCTGATTCTGATACTACGCAGCACAATAAATAAACAATATAGAAGTAATGCTACAGCATTGTTGTAAGTATCTGACCTGACTATCAAAAACGTAGCAAACTAGGGCACATCACTCAGGTTTTATCTGCATTTCACTGGCAGCCTGTGGACCACTGCTCTGATTTCAGGCACACCCTTCCATACAACCAAGAGATGGTGCTTCACTCCCAATGTCTATTGACGGTTTCTAGGTGTAGAACCATAACATAGGGCACAGCATTTGCAATTAAACTTCCTAGTTGTGGAGCAAATTGCACTGAGTTATAATATGCAGACATCACGAAGGTTAGGGTTACTTTATCTTTTTAAGATCTTCCTTTTAAGGCCATTTGTTTATATTATATACGATATTGTCACAACTCGGCTCAGAAGTTGGACAGAAAGGGAGACTACACACAGCTTGCAATAAAATCACGATGTTCTAATGAAAAGCCCAAAAGCAATAAACCAATACAAAATCAATGGGATGAGTTTGTCAGTAGATCAGGGTGTTTGCAAAGAATGGGTGAGGGAAGGAATGAGGTGCATGCTTGTATGAGTGTGAAAATGTCTAACTCTAAATAAAGAACAAAAGCCATGTGCAGTCAGGAGCAGAGACCAAGCCAATCTGTCAGGTTTGACTTACAACCTCAGCCAGGACCTGAACAGGTGCTTTGCATCGGGAGTAGATTGGCTCCACCCACAAACTAATGAACACAAAAACACAGCAAACAAAGAACCACATAACAGAAGCTAACCATGTGACTTTCACCATGTGCATTCTAGCTCATTTGGTACAGCATGCCAGTTGGAGAAAGTCTGGAAATGAATAAGGTAAAACTAATTTAACCGCATATCAAAGTATTTGAGTTGAGTTGATATACAGTAATTACTATTTAGATTATTTTCGTTTTAGGTATTTACCCTGTGTGACCCAAAATGTTTTCAGCTGATTAAAAGGTTATTCAGCAATGTTCTCTGTTAATTAAGTTTTAAAAAATAACAATATCCAATTGTGACATATAAACAATGGCAAGGATTGTAATAACTATTGTATGCATGGTTGTAGAATTACATTATATTCCCTAAGTATCAGGTAGGATGTAGCCAACAGGTGACAACACACAGAGACACATTAAATTGAAATTTTAGTATACAAGTAACGTGGTACCCCGTATTACAAAAGAGCATAACAAAACAATTGTAATGTGAATATATTAGTCGTTTGACTGTAAGCAATAATTCCCCTGGCTGTATTATGAAATACTCAAATGAGAACAAAGCAAGGGCTTGGCTTTATAAGAACAACAAGTCATCAAGCAAGTCTAACGAGTGTCAGACGAGAAAAGAACATTTCAATTAAAGTATAGCAAATGATCTTGTCAAGAAGGAACAGTACTGAATGGGAGGGAGTTGTAACCTTGCAGGAATAATGTTATCAAGCTGTTGCCTCAGCAACCACAGCAGAATAAATAGCATGCCCAAGAGTCCCCACCCACTCCATCTTTTCAGTTGATGTCACATGACTAGCTTGATGACTTATTTCATAAAGAAAACTAATTATATACGGAATGAATGACAGTCATTGAAATTGTTTCTTTCCTATGGAAAATGTCCCAGACAATGACAGCCACAAACTCTCACTGTCTTTTTTTCTAAATTACAGTGTATGAAGTTCATGTAAGAAACAAATTAATTAAAAACAGAAAGATTTTGGCTGTAAATAAATTCTGACAAAAATACTAAATACTAAATGTAAAATACAACCAAGCCAATCCATACCCTCAGTGGAGAGTATTTCTGTTCCACAATGAACCAAACAGCTATGCTGAAAATAGGATTGCATAATAATAACAAAACTCTTAAACAATGGCTTTATGACCCTATAATCTTAAAGCCTCCAGCAGCTACAGCTAGAATATGACTAGCCACTGCTTGTCTATACCTGCATCGCTGGCTCTTTAAGTAGGGTTTCTACATAGCTAGAGAATGATTTGGCAGTATACAGCCTACAAGAAGTGAAGCCTGTAGGCTCATGGAATTTATTTTCTAATAAATATATGTCAAAGTAAAATATGTCAATGCATGAGCATAGTGTTATAACGTTAAGTGGTTTGAAGAAGCAGGCCCTCAAAATGATTTAGTGCATGAGATTGACATTAAGAATTAGAATAATAACCAATGATTTATGTTTTTTTAGGGTTTTCAGAACTAAATCAATGTAGGTGGCCTGATTTGAAAAACCTTCCCTTTGGTCAGTTTGAGTGGTTTCTTAGAACAGACGTAGTCAACATTGTCCGGCATCCATGCAGCATTCTAGCTTACAGCCAACTAACGCTGGCTACACTGAAACATTTTACACAGAGTAAAAGCAAAACTCCTCCTCTGTATATGCATCTTATCTCCTATTTAACTTAACTAACTCCCTTCATCCTTCCCAATGCAACAGTTTTGGAGAACAGGGGCCAGCATGAAGCAGGTAAAACTCAGAAATATGACAGATCTAAGGGCTCCTCTGAAGTAACTGCGCTCCTCAGAGATAGTCTTGATCTCTAAACTAGGCCTGGGCTTAGAGCTCTCACAGCCCAGGAAAGGTGCTCTGATCCCTGGCATGAACTCAGCCCAGGCACATGAGCGGCACAGAGGCAACCAGAGCGGAGTCAGGAAAGGAGGAAACCAACAGGGGGATTTAAAGGGGGTGATCCAGTTCCATGGAGACAGAAAAGAGGGAGGTGGGTTCAAAGAAGATTCATAATGTTCTTCTGAGGAGAGAACTAGGATAGCCAATAGGTGTGCCTTTTAAAGACTCACTTAAAAGAATCAGACTTTTCTCTATAGCTGTTTAGAGATAGATATGTAGATTGTTTTATCAGCTAGCTAGCTATGGAGGGATTGCCTGCTTACTGTAGTACCATGCAATCATGCCAGGAGTGAGATATGGTTCACAGATAGCTATGGAGGGATTGCCTGCTTACTGTAGTACCATGCAATCATGCCAGGAGTGAGATATGGTTCACAGATAGCTATGGTAAAGAAAAGAAGTGACTGCTGAGATTCAAGATGGAAATGAATATAAGCAGCAGACGTGATGGTTAGAAGAGGCAGGTGGGAAAAAGGTTAGAAGAAACAAACAAATGGAGAGGGAAAGAGTGATGAAAATATCTAGAAATAAATCAGTGTTTAGATGAACTCTAACTGGGTGTGTGTGCGCGTGTCTGGACTTTAAAGGTGGCCATGCTTCAGATCGTGTGTGTGTGCAGATGCTTGGGTGTCTGAGATAGGTGTGTAGCGTACATCACAAAAGATACATATCCTGCTCAGAAAAGCAATTTGATAAGAAGCCATCAGCATTGAACTGTGGGAACTATGACATAAAGAAAGCATCAAAAGGTAATTTAGCCTCCAGGAGCTCAGCTGCAAGCATTTCAATAGACAGCAGGCTAAAGCCATTCACACCCCCCATCTTCCACTCAGAGCGACTGTTGATGACCTGTTGGGAGGCTGGCAAATCATTTACAGCAGAGTCCGTCTGGATCCAAGCACTCCAGAGAGCACAGCAATCAAGCACAGAGACCTCTGCTGTCCAGCATTCTAAATGACCCCCTATTCCCTACATAGTACACCACCTCTGAACACAGTGTGGTTACAAGGAAAGAGGGCAAGGAGCAGAGTCGGTTGGAGTTCCTCTACTAACAGGTCCAGTATGATGTTCTGCAGGTCCAGTATGATGTTCTGCAGGTCCAGTATGATGTTCTGCAGGTCCAGTATGATGTTCTGCAGGTCCAGTATGATGTTCTGCAGGTCCAGTATGATGTTCTGCAGGTCCAGTATGATGTTATGCAGGTCCATAATTTGGATTTGCTCATTTTCTAGATATCTTAGATAAATAAATAAAACTGGGACAGTTGGCACTGCTCTCCCTGTTCCTACACCTGTCACACTACCAACACTTCTTCCTCAACCTCTTCCTCCATTTGTCTCCTACTCCTCTTCTTTCTCTTATTCCTCCTTCTCCTCCTCCTCTCCCTCCGTCTCCTCCTCTCCCTCCGTCTCCTCCTCTCCCTCCGTCTCCTCCTCTCCCTCTGTCTCCTCCTCTCCCTCTGTGAGAGCAACACACATTTCCCACTACACAGTATTTTTAGGTAGCCTGACAGAGGAACCAGATAGTTAGCTAGCTATCTACATCAAGCAGCTGGGGTTGTTTCAAAATAAATGAACTAATATCGAATTACTTTGCTACAAGAAATTAAGCATTTCAACTAAGAAAACGTTTAGCTAGTTAGCTGACTATACAACTAAATACTGCAACTTTTTCAATCAGGATTGTGAGCAAGCAATCATTAAAAGGTATGCAGTTAATGTTCGTGGCTATCAAGTGATCATGACAGGGTTGGTAAACTGAAACATATGCTAATCTGTTATTCCTTTTTACTCTTCTCTCCTGGACATCATTAACACTTTTAAAGAAGAAGGACGTTTACAGTTCTGTATCTGTGGTGTATGAACTAATGATGGTGTATGAACTAATGATGATCCAAACGTTTCCTGTTCTTGTGCGTTAGAATGGAATCATAATGGGATCACAGCAGAGTTGCAGCCTTACATGAATTATTATGTATGTCACAATTAGTATTTGCTGTTTCGGCACAATTACTTTTCTGCTGGGGCTAAATTTCTTAAATGAAGACACGCCACCTGTACTCTTAGTACTCTCCTTTCTTCCTCGTCCCCCACCTCAATTGCTCTCTCCTTCTCACCTCTCTTTATCTTTCGCTATCTCTCTGCCCCCTGTGGTCAATCTTCTGTCACAGAAGACCGTCCCATGATTTACTGATAACGACCGACTTCATCCATCCCAGCAGTCTCCTAGCTAAATGTCTCATTCTATTCTAAACATTCAAGGCACCTTCATGGTATAGAAGATCCACTAATGAAAAATACAATTACATGAATGGGACTTTGTTGTATTCGTGTAGTAATTGTAAAAGTGTTGTGTGAATTAAACCACTTCTATAGATGTCGGATGAGAAACAACAGGTACATTTGTGTAATGGGAATGACCAGGAACCTCCTCCCCTACTATAATACTTTGAATCTTAATATATACACACATAGTACAGCAATTTAATAATGTGATAAAATGCTAAATAAATATTATTGTTTTTGCAATAACTTTTACTCATTGATAATAATATACATAAGAAAAAAGCAAAACAATTCACTACACAATTATTTTAAAATATATTAAAACATTTATAAGAGCAGAGGAACACTATAAACAGTGTTCATTGAACACATTTAGAAGAGCACTGTGGCTACGGAAAAACCTTACTCAGCAGGCATTATTGGATAAATACAATGCCCACAAAAAGCATTTACCCCCCTTGGATGTTTCACCCTTTTGTTTTTTTTTGATACATGAAATCATTGTCAATAAAATGTGGCTTTTTCGACAGGAATTTGCCCCAAAAAATATTTTCTATTAAAGTGAAACCAGATTTCTACAAAATAATATCAATTAATTAAACCTTTGGCTGCAATCACAGCACTGAGTCTGTGTGGATATGTCTCAATGAGGCTGGCACATTCTTCCTTGCTAAACAGCTCAAGCTCTGTCAGGTCCAGCCACAAATTCTCGATTGGATTTAGATCTGGGCTTTGACTTGGCCACTCCAGAAAATTCACCTTGTGGTCTGTGAACCATTTCTGTGTAGCTTTTGCTGTTTGCTTGGGGTCGTTGTCTTGCTGGAAAATAAATTTTCTCCCAAGTCGTAGTTCTCTTGCAGACTGAGTCAGATTATCCTCCAGAATTTGGCTATATTTTTCTGCATTCATGTTCCCCTCTATCCTTACAAGCCTTCCAGAGCATGATGCTGCCACCACCATGCTTCACGGTGGAGATGGTGTGTTTGTGGTGATGTGCAGTGTTTGGTGTTCGCCAAACATTGCGTCTAGTCTGAAGACCAAAAAGCTACATTTTTGTCTTATCAGTGTCATGTCGGTGGAAGAGTAACAAACCAAGTGCTGACATTTTTATAAAGTAAGCAGTGATTTATTTTAAACTAACAAAAGAACGAGTACTTACAGAAAACACCTAGCGAACGACACAGAGGGACAAGATAACGAGACATATATACACACACAAATTACAAAATGAAAACAGGTGCATGTAGACAGTCACGTGAGTCTGGGGTGCGTTCAAGAATAAAAATGTGTTAACATCCAATTATGAACGTTACAATCAGACCAAAGAACCTTCTTCCAATTGACCTCGGAGTCTCCCACATGCCTTTGGGCGAATTCCAGGCGAGATTTCGTGTGAGCTTTTTTCAACAGTGGCTTTCTTTTTGCCACTCTCCCATACAGCTTTGACTGGTGAAGAACCTGGGCAACAGTTGTTGTATGTACAGTCTCTCCCATCTGAGCCACTGAAGCTTTTAACTCCTTCAGAGTGGTTGTAGGTGTCTTGGTGGCCTCCCTCAACAGTCTTCTTCTTGCCCGTTCACTCAGTTTGTGAGGACGGCCAGCTCTAACAGATTTGAACAAGTGCCATACTCCTTCCATTTCTAAATGATGGATTTAACTGAACTCTGTGGGATGTCCAGTGAGTTGGAAATCTTTGAAAACTCCTGACATACTTTTCAATGATCTTTTCTCTGAGTTGCTTGGAGTTTTCTTTTGTCTTCATGTTGCAATTGTAGTAGGAATACTCATTTCACTAATTGTGACGCGGCTGGCATCAACTAGCTGGACCTCTGTTGAATTAGCTCAGTCACACTTAGTGGGTGAATATTTATGCAAACACTTATTTTACACTATATATTTTTAATTAATTGACATTAGTTTGTAAAAATCTGTTTTGACAAGAAAGAACATGACATGAAAGAAGCTTTTTCTGCAAATTCTTGTCTAAAAAGACAAATTATATTGATGATTTGTATATGATTTCATATACAAAAGCAACAAAATGGGAAAACACCCAAGGTTGGTGAATACTTTTTATAGACATTGTAGCAGCCAATAAGAATAGAAAACATTACACATAAGTAATTTCAGAAATTCATTCAAACACAATACCCCAATTGATATATCGGTTGACCAATGTTATCAGTTTACCATTATTTTTTATCAGCAATACCCTGCTTACTTACTAACTTTTACTTACTTACTAAAAATGTTCACTACTGTAGCTCTGGCATTCAAATATTCTTAGAGACTTATAACAAAGAGGCGTTGCAATGCATCGTATAAACGTTGTGATGTACACGATGGGTTTTCAAAAAGTCAACCATTGCTTATCTTTATGTTCATTTTACTGCATTCACAGAGGGGGCATATTTAGCTTTGACTAAAAGTACTTCATCACGTAGCTAGCGTGAGTTAGCTAGATAGCTGTCTTAAGAAATTTAGGTTGGATGAAATCAGCAGTGTATCACCTGCAGAACAGTTTATTTTGTGTTTTCCCTTTTAAATTATGACCATAAGACTTATTTGGCAACGTGCAAGTGGCATCAAGTTGGCTAAAGCAAGCCAGCTCAGAGCATATACAGCATTAATTCCATGTTTATTTGTGGCAAACATTTCAGTAGTTACTGGTTGTTTGCCAACAATTGTCTCTTTCTGTTGAACATTTGGAAATAATTTGATTCTGAATTGTTAATTAGCACAATGATTTGCCTACTTCAAACAATTCCGACAATTATCTGTGAAAAGTTAAGTATGAAAAGTGAAGAAAGCGTACCCTTCACGTGAATACATATATTTTAAATTGTGTAGTGATGGATAGTGAGCAAACATCTTTTTTTGGTGAACGTTGATGCCCAAATCGCAGTTATGAAAAGCTCAATTCATGTAGCTCAATGATTTGTCTCTACTACTCAAGTGGCAGTACTGATGACAGTAATGCTAAACAGGGATTTGAGACCAGTAAAGGAGAATACTGATTGATTGTTTATTGTTGCCATTATGGTGGTGCTGGTTATTTATTTTCTTTTTACTTTAGTATGTTAGTTCTATAATTCAATACATTTCATTATATGGAACAAGTTGTTACAGACTAACAAAGAATAGTTAAAGGAAAATGTAATTTCATAAATTATTTCTTTTAATTTAAGAAATCTACTTTCTGAGTTCCTTTGCAGGGTTACAGGCACCATCCATATAGAAAAGGCTTTATTTTTCATCCCAACTAATACAACAGGAGAATCGACAGATATAATCGGTATCAGGAAGCTGTTTCGGATACCGATTATCTGGAGGATGTGTGTAAATCTGATTCGGGAACAAGTACAAAAGTCCTGTATCGTCGGGCTGTACGACTGATTATGATAGCGTATGCTGTATAGTATTTACTGAAAGTATTTATAATAAGTCAAATGTAATATACTGCTCAATTTGCTAAAACTGTTTGCTAAAGTTTAAAAACTGTATTCTGCTTACCAATCGCTGATTTGAATCTGAATATACTATAGTAACTTGACGTCTTTGCTAGCCTTGCAGCTTACAACTTATCATGGAAAACCACCAGGTATGCAAATAAAACATTACCACAAAAACACAAACGTTTTTTTATATATAAAGGATCTTGTTGCTGTTAATCAATCTTTCAACATTCCACTCTGGTAGGCTACGGTACAGTGCATTGTTGCTGTAGCTGCTGAGCTATAAATCACAACTTGAATGAACTCATCCTTGACTTCAGAGATGTAGTTTGCAAAATGTGTGAAACACTTCCAGAGACCTGTGTGATCACCCGCCAGCATGGCTGGGAAATATACGTTGTACCGACAATGCCAAGATGCACTAACATATGGAGGGCGGACTGAGGCCGGGATTGCAAATGTAAATAATGTGTCACGGCTGGCTGACAGAGACAGGTTGGCGAACACAAAGACACAACGTGGACGCACAGCCTAATGGGGCGGTGGGACCAAAGCAAACGAAGAGAACAGGTGGAATGAGAGGAAAAGACAGGGAGAGTCAGGAAACAAAAGGACAGATAACGGACTGAGGCTGAGGCGAGGGAGAACAAAAGTAACATGCAGAATTACAGACTAAAAACAAACTAGCGAGGCAGGTGTGCAGAATGAACTAGGTTGAAATAGAGCGGTGCTGATGAGGGAATGAGCGGCAGGTGTGCAGAATGAACTAGGTTGAAATAGAGCGGTGCTGATGAG
>JACXGK010014871.1:0-11067 GCA_016801125.1 Novumbra hubbsi | reverse complement strand
CCTCTAGCCCTCTCTATGCCGTTGTGGGCTCCCCAGTCAGAGCAGCTGCATTCAGTTGACTCTGATTGGGGAGCCTACTTAGGTTCAGTTTGCACCACACCCGGTGTGGTTTATTGTTTGTTTGCTTGTCTCAACAGTTCACGGTTTGTCCTTTGTTTAAGTCATTTTCAAGTGAATGCGCTACACGTTATTTGTACTTTGTTTTATGTTAGTTAATCCTTTCATTTACGTTTCCAGTTTCGTTTTAGTTTGTATTTGTTTTGTTTGTGATTAAAATCACCTTTCCTTTTGAAAAATGTCTGCGTATGGTTCCGCTCCACAACAAAACCGTGACAGTACCAATGTTCTGCATTTATTAAAATATCACATTTGATAACCTGCTTGACAGATGTATATTAAAATGAGCTTGACAATATAATGTACTGAATGTGCAGTGCTGTGACTGCACGTTCAAATTGCGAACAAAGTCAGCAAGAAATGTGTACACAACCCACTTGGACTGTATCGTCGAGGCAGCACACCATTTCATGTTCTGATGTACTCTGAAATTAGAACAGATGAACAGTTGGAGACAAAAAATTTAACTGATATTTTTGTTTAACAAAATGTCATTACAATCTTTAGTGTGTAAAGATTTAACCATTACAGTGTAATACATATCAGCCAAACAGCTTTTACAATGGAAATGAAATATTATTCAGAAATGTCATCCCAATTTGCAGACGTTCCTACATATTTGGCACTTATTGGTTGCTTTGCTTTCTCCTTACTGCCCAGTTCCTCTTGAACCAGTTCGATGGGGTTTAATTCTGGAGACTGTGCTTGCCCTTCTATGGTTTGAAGCCTAGTGTCTTGTTCTTGTCTTCTAACCTAGTTCTGGATGTTCTGGGTAATTGCCTTGCTGTAGGATGAACCCCTGACTAACTAGACGTACATCAAAGGTTTTTTTATGGGGCTGCAAAATGTCATAAATATTTTGCTTCAGGGTTCCTCCTCCATGCTTGACAGTTGGTGTCACAAACTGAGGACGATCATTTTGCCTATGACTTACAAAAATCCTGCATGATAAACGGAAGATTTCAATTTTTTATTCTAACCTTCCAGTTTTCAGTAGTCTGTTGGTAGTGCTTCATGGCGCAGGAGAAGCCTCTTTTTAAGCGTCTTCTTATGCTTCTTGTGAAGTCTTCTCTTTACAAGACGCATAGAGACTTTCTCCTCTTGTGGCTACTACCTGCATGCACCAAGCCCACGCGTTGAGATTGCATCTCTGACGCCAAGCCCAGTAGCGCTGAGACAACGGAAGAGCTCTCAACTGAGGAGCCTTCCGCAGAAAGGCACTGTACGTAACACTCGCCCTCACCGCCGTCTGAGCACTCCCCTTCGAGGCTCACCCAACGAAGTGGGGGTTGATAAGGTTTCTTCTCCCACAAAAAAATATGTGCTGTGGGTAAGATCCGAACCTGGGTCATCAGAAGGAGAGCCCGGGAGTCTACCCGCCACTGATAGCTGATGACGAAACGACGTCATCGCTCAGTAGACAGGGCCCGTTGAGTGCTGTCAAGCGACGCCGTTTGGTAGCTGGCTCAACCAGAGTCCCGTCAGTAGTAGACAATCTGTCCAAACTACGCGCTCGGGATCCAGCTCCCGTGCACGCAACCCGGCACAACCCGTCCGCCGTAGAAGCGGACCTGGTTGAAACCAGCAAGGTTGAGTTCTCAACGCTTGCGACAACATCAGTCTGAACGCCGACTGATGAAAGTTTTCTCTTGTTCACTTTTCCCGAAAAGGGACGAGAACGAGAGCAACCCTGCACGCAAGGAAACACACCCTCAACTACAGGGCGCCGGCGACAAGGAATAGCCTTCTCGCCAGTGCCACTGCTCATAACCAAAGGCATCTTATTCGTTCCGGCGCGAGATAAGTAGCCAATGGAGTAGCTAAACTGTCCCCACACGGAAAGTGAAGCTTAGGCGTAATTCGTTCAGGGGCATCAGACCCTTCAGAATGAAAAACATGTGAAACAGAATAAAAATTAACTTGGGCAAGGGGGCCGTGCCGGCAACAAAGCGCGACACTACCATCTCCTCAGAGCTAGGCTTAAAAGTGGGGGCTGAGGCATCGACTGCGCCGTCCTCTGCCAACTCCACGCCTAGTCAACGCTTTCGTTTACTCGCCGGCCAAGGTCCATGATCGAACTTCGGGGCGAAAGTAAAGGCACTCGCTCTGCGGGTAGACGTAGCCAGTGTGGGAACCTGCTGCTGGTTCGTCGCCGTTGTCGAGGTCGCCGTCGCTGAGGTAACCAGCTGCCGACGATGCCGCCGCCGAGACGCCGCGCTGCTCTTCGGGGGCTGTGTCGCTTTTTGTTCTGCCAGCCAATCTGGCCTGGCAGGAAATGTGCGGCCAACTCCTGTTCCAAAGGGGGCACAGCACGACGAACAGCCTCTTGTCGCCCTTCCACCATGGTGAATGGAAGGTAGGACCGTACTGGCGCTTTCGCCAACACCGGAGCCATCCAGGAACCTTCGGCATAATCCGAAAGTCCTGGCACGTTCGGCGCAGGTGACTCCTTAACCTGTTCAGCCCACGAAGCGTGGGACATGAACGAAACGGCTTTAGGAGGTGGAAGGGGGGGCAGAGGAATCTCTAGCCTCAGCGCCGCCTTCTCGATGACGGACTGGAACTCCATACGAAGCGGGAACTTCGACTGGTCGCCACGAGCGGGAACTCCACACTCGAGCGCCTCCGAGTCGGTTCTTCCCGACAGGTTTCCGCCACACGACTCCATTCGGAGAGGGGGCGGAGTAACCTGCGTCGAAGGAGGGAGAACGTCCTCCAGTGCCAAAATGTCGCCATCCGACCCGCCGCTAGAAGGGGAAGAAAGGACAGCGTCCAAACTAATCTCCTCCTGAAAGAACTGCAGCCTACCCTGGCGAACAGCCAAAGGTAAGGCTACACAGGCAGCACATGCTGGTGCCTCTAGGACACCCTCCTTGGCGTGCCACGGTCCAAGACACGACACACACACCATGTGCCGGTCTTCCCCGGCGTCCAAGGAGGAGCAGCGGCAGGCGGCTTCTAAAAATCTTCTCATGATGTTGTGATTCTTGAAGAACAAATCACCAGTAGTACATCCAGTTGAGTCGAAGCTGAAGAAAAATGGGACGTGGTGTGAAGGGCAGACGCTCAGATATAGGGGCAGGTGTGCCCCGATTGGCTGAGCTAGTACATTTTGTTTTCAGTTGGCCGCTATGCGGCATGGGTAAACCGCTAGAGCTACGCCTCTAGGGGGCGGAGCTCCACGACATATAACGTTCTCCACCGTACAGTAGACAAGATCTGAATTACTTTCACCTGGCCACAGCTTAAGTACAGCCCCTCCTACCCCTCAGTCATTGGACAGAATCTGTTGAGTGGGTTTTCTGGGTGGGCGTGTCCCTTCTTGCAGACCCCCTTGCTGTCCGTGTGGCCATCTGGTGACATCAGAGGCAGACGAAGAGGACAGTTGAAGGGGGGGGCTGGCGCCAGGAGATCTGCCAGGAGATATCACCTAAATTGTGTTTACACTTCCCCGCCTGTGTTCCCTCTCCGCATCAGGGTCAGTGTGATAAGCCAACAGACAATAAACCGGGTCCCCCTTGATCTCTTGATTTATGGCCCTACTCTGGAATGTACAAATTAACATTTTATCACCCCAGCCTGGCTTGCTCTCTCTAAGTTCAGCTCCACTGGCCCTGTTTGTTTCTAACAGGACACCACACATCTAATCTTAACTAAAATATTCCACATAACACCTCTCAAATAAATAAGACCCATGAATGATTTTAGTTCGGCATCTGTCAATTTGTGGAGCTATTTGCTTTATTTCGTCATGAGATAATTCTAACCCTCTTTCATTTATATTTTAAATTAGGAAAATACCCAACATTCCGAAACAATTTGGTCAGTAACTTTGCCGGTGGCGCGGTGGTTAGAGAGACCTGATTGTAAACCCAAGGTCCTTGGTTCGATACATCCTGTCTGCTCATGCTTCATATTTGCTTTTCCAATTGTCCTCAATATTTGTAGTAAACCCAAATTGCTGCTTCCAGCAATATGTATTATTATTATATTGCACATTAAAAAGTGGCAGAGAAAATAACACATTATAAAATCTATAGAATACGTTTTACATAATATCTTAACCTTCATTTTCAATAATCTCCCTACTACACAATAGGCAGGACAAGGAGGAGCTATTAAAATTACAATGTTTGACACATTCATGTAAAATCACCTGATATGAAAATGAGCAATCGAATGGGTGTGTGTAATTAGTGGATACTCTAATAGGTTAGTCTTAGGGAATTGCATTGTGCTCAGGGTTTTTTGTTTCTTTGCTTGAGCTAGTAAAGAATGCACCCATCCCCCACCTAAGACCGCATCGCGAATCAATAGATTTGGTCTTAATTCAAGTCGCTAAAACGTCTGGCAGAGCTCACAAGTTTTGTTCCCTGAACATTGAACGCTGACTTTACATCTCCTTTTCGCTGTCGCATAACAACAATGTCTACTACTTTCATCTCTCCATAAATTGCGTTGTGCATTCAACATGTTTTTTGTTGAACGGCTATTAAGAATTCTATGCAAAATGTGTCCAGTTAATTGGCCATGTATTGTGTAAAGCGACACCGCACTTTGTTAATCTACTACAGTTATGTTCTCACTGCACATAACAGGCAGTCCTTGTGGTCCTGTCATCTAAGCGCAGATATCTGAGAATTTTTGATTTTCATTTCGGTTGACCAATAATCATTGTGTTTCATGCTTTTACCACCAGTAGCACGTCTCAAATAAATAAGATCCACGAATGCTTTTAGTCCGGCATCTGTCAATTTTAACTTTGTCCAGATGTCTGTGTCAATCAAACACTTTAGACTACTGTAGAAACCTAATGTTTCCCCCGGGTTGCAAATCCGAGAATGTCCACGCCTTTGGGTCTTCCCAAATCATACACCTTTATTACGGATGCACCCGGAGATCTGTCACGCAGGACAGGACGATCTAAAGTCCGTTCACATCGGACACCGTTTATGTAGCCACACACACACACAGTCAATGCATAGAAGTTGCTGCGTACACACAGTCAATGCATAGAAGTTGCTGCGCGTGCTTCCTGAGTGTCCATCTCGTTGTCGCAGCCCCCACCCCTGGGAAGAACCATCTGGTGACCTTTTCCAGGGTAGATGAGAATGGTGTTGTTGTGTCCGGCGCCAGGAAGTCTACTGGACCCCTCTGGCCTGTCTCCCCTCCTCTCCTTATCAGTCCCATGTGTGGTGGTCAGCCTAAAAGTTATTCTATAGGTTTCCATGCACAAAATGTCTATTGTCTTATTCTCCTAACTTCCTGACCCCCCCCCTTCTTATGGCATGTCCCAAGTAACTTATTAACCCTTCGCCTTACTACTTCTTATAACGAATTCCACAATCCCCCTTTTGATCTCGTCTCCGAGATCAACCCAATTCGTTTTTCCACCCCAGGGAGCCGAGGACAACCGGGACAGCCTCATGGGGTTCAGCCTCGCCCCCTTTTTACTGGCACTGTCCTGATTTGCACCAACACCATTTTCTTAGATCTTATACATGACACCAACAAAATCATTCACATTCTGGCTTCGACTTCCCGCTCCATCTGAACCCTTCGGTTGCAATCCTCTATCTCAATACATAATCTAGTCTAAATTTATCTGAGAAGCTAACCTCCAGTCAACCCCTTTCTTCTGGCACACACATACTGACCCAAAGGCCTCTCTGCCTTGGTCCTGATGTTCAAAAACAGTCCTTTTAGTCTTTCATAGTGGGGCAGTCTGTGCCCCCGATCTGTTGAGGGTCCGGCCTTCAGCCTTCTCTCTGAACCATTGTTCATGTGCCTTGAATCGGGTTCTGGGACCCAGAAGGTGCCAAAGGGAAAGGTTCTGGAGGTTTCACTTCATCATGTTGGTCCAAATCGTCTCCATGCCCTGAGTTAGAGGTTTGCAACACCATCCTTCTAAGAGAAACGAGAAGACAAAAACACTGCCTCAGTTGACATGTTCACCTTAGCCTTAATATTTAGACATATTACAAGCAAACTGCAACCCTTATGGATTATGGGATCACTCCTCAAATGTCAGAGAAGTAAATAAATTGTCTCAGTTGCATGAAAGTATCACTACTTATTAACAACCAATTTAAACTAATTATCCATTTAGATTAATAGTAACCATAGGAAGTATCTGAGTCTAATTGAAAACCTTCTTGTGTCAAAGGTATACTTTCATACCCGTAAATATTAATTTGTCCGTTGGTTCCAACTCATCAGATCAGAAGAAAGCTAGTCTTTCCGCTGTAGGGGTATCATTTTCCAAAATGCAAATCAAACAAAAATACTCAGACTTGGGACAACAAACAAATTAGCAAAAGTACAACAAAAATAAACATCCCCTGTAATCCACCTGTGTCAGAAAATAGTTAAAATCCCAATCAAATATCCAACTGCTGTAAAGTTAAAATACACTCCCCTCTCGGGTTACATCCTGTCCAGTCAAATGGCTCCTGGCTTTTGTAGTCATCAATGCAGGAGTCTTGTAGTTCTTCTGTGTGCCTTCCTCCATTCCTCTAATCTCTCCTTAATCGTGGTGTTGGAAATGATCAGAGTCCAATTGTCCTATTCTGACCCCAAGACAGTCTTTCAGTGGTCCGGGCGTGGTTTGGACCTGGAATGATCTGGGCCCCCTTTTGCAGTAGCCCAGTTCAGTCTATCGGGGTTGCAGGATTCAGGACTCCTTTATGAGAAATTAGGATGGAAACTCACACAACACAATGTTAAAACCTTGACTGGAGGTTTGGCATTATCCTACTAAATGTAAAGCTTTGTATTACAAAATGTTTTTAAACCCCATATCTTCATTGCTTAAACTAGGATTTTACCATTTAGATCTTGTCCCTAGTATCTGTCCTAAGGAATTCTAAACAAACAAATGAACTCCCCCCAACCTAATCTACAGAACTCTCCCCCCAGCACACCAGCCTTGGTGGGAGGGGGTGGCTCCCTACACTCTCCTACAGCTCTAAACTCAGTTAACATTCCTTAAACCCCCATCACCTAAACCGAACCATCCACTGGTGATAATTCAACCTATACCCAACTCCACTCCCCCAGCTTCCAGTCCTCCAAACCATTCAGGTCTTACTTAGCTGGGCCAAAACAACATTTTAAGATACCTTTTACAGTGAAATTAGCATGTTAGACTTCTCATAATTTTAACAATCCCCCAAAACAAGTTTTACCAATTACAGTGAGTATGGGACCTCAAAATATCAATTTCATAACTTTATGTGTACATATTTGATTACTTTGTGCTCTAAGCTCACCTCTTATAAACCTCTGTGATTAAACCTCTTGAACTACCCCTCCCCCTTTTTATCTCGACACTGTGCCCAACACATGGAGCGATAATAAATAAAATAACACAGTAATCCAGCCCGAATCGACTTCCGAATAACGCAGACTGGCCGCATACCAAATTAAAGGCAAAACAGAAAACTGATCATCACAGGCTGATATCGGGACCGCCCGAAACACAAAAGCAAAATCAAATGAAACGTTACAGCCCCCCAAAAAAAAGTACACCAAAAGTGAAGCCGGCCACGTATCTGTGGAGAAACGTGACTCGACGGAATAATTCAAAGTCAGCCCCCCCCGAACATAGAGTTGTCATGACTCTAAAAACCATGGGCAAGCGGAAAAATAAAACCTGATATCTGAACCTCCTATCTATGTTGTTTATTTATTTATCAGACAAACCCAAAAGTACAACTAGAACCTAAAATTTGCGGAACAGCAATCCTAAACGAGGCCTTTATAGTCCCGGACTAAATCGGAGCCGAAGGCTAACTGCTCCAAATCTAGCGTGTGATGCACAACGCCAAAAACTAAGTGGAACCCGGATTCCACGACTGGTCCTCTCCAGATAAGGAGAGAGAAAACATGATAGCCGAAACGGCGTGTGTTTGATTAGATAACCCACAGAGCACAACAAACCAAACTACCAAATGCAATAGTACCCAAGATCACTCCCGGGCAGATGTACGCATGTCAGCGAACAGAACCACTAAAAACAGGCAGTCGAACAGCCACCACGGTAAACGTGACCAAATACACATATTACCTGAAAAATATTGGTTCCCTCCCGCACAGGGAAACCACACCAATTACCGGAAAAACCCAACATTTACCAACCATCGGTGTGCGCATCTATACAGCTCCACTAACCATCTTCCGCTCTCGCCAGAAACGCCAAACCACTGATTGTCCCACAACCATGGCCTTCGTAACAGGAGATATTTAGGAGTGCGGCAGGGGCAATCTGGACATGGAACAAACACTTTATCCTAATCCCTGTTTCAATAACTCAAATTACCCAAACCACATTATGCATGACCGCCTCAGAAAAACCATCAGGCTACACATTCCAACGACATCGTTCCTTCACCATCAACCCGTCAGATTGGCCGGGCCTCTGTTATTGAACAGCAACTCAAACTCACCCCGCCACAAGCGTTCCCATTTCCACACACCCAAATCAACAGCCCCCACCAACGCACACCCTCGGACAGACAACCACAAAACATGACAGAGACAAAACACAACGAGAATGTCACCCTAAACGAACCTGTATAATTTTGTGTACCCCTGCGTGTCGTCACACGTCAAAAATAAAATTGTGGCCAAGAAATTATATTCACCCTAGTGAATAGTGTAACACTAACCTCCTGAAAATGTGCCTACATGCATGTTCCTAAACGCTTATTGCGTTCTCACCCCAAATAAAAATGTTGGTCCGGCAGCCTGTCCATAATCATGCTCTAGTCTTAATCCAGTCAACCTCTCATCTCAACTTCAATAAGATTAGCTCATCGAAGGAGTAATTTGAGATCCAGAGTAAATAAACTGCAGGACGCGCGCGCTGGACTCAACTGGAAAAAGAACCCCAGTTGACAGGATAAGGAAAACCGGACAGAACCCCCCATTATCATGTCAATTTTCATATGTTCAAACATAACAAGACAAACACAGGACGTACAAACAAACAGTACATTTAACATTGACTCATTGATTTTAACTCGACATGTTTTTGGCGTGTTTCATAATTTTGATATGCTCAATTGTTTTAAACCTTTGTATTAAACGAATGCTCTAATTAGAATTCTATTTCCATAGTGCCACGTAGACTCTGATTTTTGCCACGGAGCCTGATATGGGGGTGGGGCGCTGGCCGCGGGTCTCTCCTCCGGTTAAGCCATGTGGGAGACCTTCTTATTCTGCCTACGTTCCTTTTAATATTTAGCTCCACCTTCTGATATTCAGTTTACAGTTTTTGCCTGTTCTACCCATCATCCCTAACCAACCTCTGTATTTTTACAGTTATCTGAAACCACACTCCTTCCTTGTCCTCCTTCCTCTGTCTATGTGTGTGTGTGCGTGTGTGTGTGTGATGAATACTATTTCCCCTGTCTCGACCATCACTCACCTCTTTCCTCCTCTTGCAGTCTAACTATGAAAACCTCTAATAAGATGTGACTATGTGTGGCGTGTGTGTTTATATAAAGTTGGAAACTAAGTCCCTGTTATATTGGGCCTATCCTAGATCCTACCCGAACCAGGGGTCTCCACCCCCATCGTACTCCTCCCCTACATTTTTTACCTTTCCCTATGTAACTGCCTTCTTTCTCCATATTTTCACCCTCCAATCTGTTCAACCCCTGGTCTATGTTTTCCGTCTCCATTTCTTACTCCTGTCTGCTTTTTTACTACCCCTTCCATAACGCATGCTATTGGCTCTTCCCATGGTTTGGATTCCACTACATCCGCCATTTTTACGCAATTCCCCGCACAGTTACCACAGCCTACAATTCCCACAATGCAACACAGTTTATACGTTCCTACTTAACTATTTCGGACATCGCCGCCGTCCTTTAACCCACCACTTGTTCGAAATATCTAAAAATTTCAGGCCTCGCACCTCTATGTGGTAATTCGGAGATCCCCAACTCTCCGGTTAATCTAGCCCAGTGATCCTCACCTAATAATTTGTTTAAATGAGGCCTATGCGTCCGTCGACCCAGAGTTTGATACACTACTTCTAGGATTTTCCACTTTGGAGTTACCCTAACTCTCCAGGCCTCTACACCTAACCGTTCATTTATATTCGACAATATAACTTTGGAAAAGTCACTTCCGGGCAGTTCGGGAATTAAGTTCCCAGGACTTAAACCTACTAATTCGCCCAGAGACGCCCCTCTGGTGCTGGACTTTAACCGTTCAAGGTTAATCCTCTGGCCTCAAACCCCTAGTTCGCACAGCGCAGCCCCGCTTGTGCAGGTCTCAAATTTGGAGACTTAAATTTACACTCTTCGTACTTTTCACAAACGATTTTCAATTTTACAATAGCCAATACACAGTTTCGTTTTGTAAAAAAACAGGCACTGCTTACCTTTTTAAGTTGCCATGGCTAAAAATCGTTTGGAAGTTTCTGAGGCTCTGGTTCGTCAATTCGCATGAACACCCTCTGATCCCGGACGAGCCCCCAAGTTGTAGAAACCTAATGTTTCCCCCGGGTTGCAAATCAGAGAATGTCCACGCCGTTAAGTCTTCCCAAATCATACACCTTTATTACGGATGCACCCGGAGATCTGTCACGCAGGACAGGACGATCTAAAGTCCGTTCACATCGGACACCGTTTATGTAGCCACACACACACACAGTCAATGCATAGAAGTTGCTGCGCACACACAGTCAATGCATAGAAGTTGCTGCGCGTGCTTCCTGAGTGTCCGTCTCGTTGTCGCAGCCCCCACCCCTGGGGTGAACCATCTGGTGACCTTTTCCAGGGTAGATGAGAATGGTGTTGTTGTGTCCGGCGCCAGGAAGTCTACAGGACCCCTCTGGCCTGTCTCCCCTCCTCTCCTTATCAGTCCCATGTGTGGTGGTCAGCCTAAAAGTTAATCTATAGGTTTCCATGCACAAAATGTCCATTGTCTTATTCTCCT
>JACXGK010014870.1:0-11070 GCA_016801125.1 Novumbra hubbsi | reverse complement strand
GGGGGGGGGGGGGGGGGGGGGTTGGTCTAATTGGGAGGGCTCCACACCCTCCTGCAGTTCAGCAGCAGTGCATATGGGTTTCGCTGGCATGGCAGAGTTCTGAAACACTGCGCCCTTCCATTAGAGACATCATTTGCTTAAGGCTTCAGCTTACATAACCGTGCTGTAGATGTGACGTAATAACCATCTGAACTGGTCCCGAACAATTCTAATAGCCACTGTACCAGGAATAATGGTGATGTGTCATTTTATTTTCTTCATGTTCCTACGGGAGGAACAATGCCCACACTGAGAAGAGCTTCCGATGCGCTCACTTCTTTCTTTCTTTTCATAAGGACTTGGGCGAAAGCCAATTCTTGAACGGTTCTACCACTCTGAACTGGCGTGTAGAGTTATTTATTTATGCCTACAACCGGAACCAATTACTCACCGCCCACAAATAGCAAGTTGTGTAAGACTTTCTGTAAGGTGAGAAACCTTCACATAAGCCATTGACGAGAGCCGATGTCATCGGTCTCACAAAATCTACAGGGCGAGAAATCACTGAGGGCATACATTGCACCGCGTTATTACATGGAATGTGGGTGCTACATGTACAGCCAGTGCTCATCAATGTTTCTGTTTCAAATAAATGACGTGTGCTGGATGCTGTTCATCCGAGGCATCGTACATTAGATGTATAGGTGGGTCACAGTGGGATTCAAGGCCACGCTCTTTCCAACGCTGCGCTCCACAATCTGGCCGCATGCAGATAGCGGTCCCCAGGCCATTTCCTTGTGATCTTACTGTGTTATTGTTTATGGAATGCATTTGTTTATGAAATGCATCCAGCCAGTGGGTTTCGTCAGGTATTATCCTGGGTTTATTTCTGGGCCTGCGCTCTGCTGTTTCACCAGACGGCATCCATCCCAGGAGTGCTCTCTGGTGGGCTCTGGAATCTGTGGAATAATGGTTGTCGTACACTCTTAGAATGAAAAAATTTAAACTCCAGGTAGAACATGGCACAAGGTCTCTTATGGGAATGGTGATTAGAGGTTCCCTGGAGATCGTGAGGTATCCTATAGTGTTCATCAAAAAAACACATCGCTAGCTATCTTAAAAATGATGCATTAATGAGATGTGAACAATTGCTTAATAATGTTTCCTATTTAGTTAGTTGAGTGATTTGTGGACAAATGTTTATTGGCTCAATCTATGGGTTCCTAGAACCTGGGCTGGAGGCAATTTGTTGAGGCACTTTGTAGGGGCATGGCTTTAAGATTTTTCTTTTCCTGACTACACATAAGAATCGGTATGAATACTGAAATTGCTGCGCCAATGAATGATTTCTTAGGACCTGATGCAAATTCTTCCTTTTGAAAATAGTTGCGAGCAAAGTAATCCACAATGTTAATATTGAGAACTATATTATTTATATTATTAAAAGGTGTTTGTGCCTGTTAGAAGGTATCTATCTGTGCATAGTCAGTACTGAACATAACTTGACAAACTGAAATTATATTTTCCAGAAAGAACAGCTCTAAAAGTTATGCTGACATGGCGCTGATGTTGATACAGTGTTTAAGTGGTGTTGCTAATGTAGTGAACTGGTCCTGCTAATGCAGTCGCAAGGTCACGATGCATCAAACATTAAAGACAACATCGCCTAGCAGAGCCGTCCCTGATTGACGCCCACCTCATCCAAAATTCCTGGACCTACAGGTTTATATTTATTCTCACGACTGCCGTCTTTTGCTTTCTTGCTGGCCGTGGGCTTTTTAAACGGAAGCTGGTGAGTGAGGCTCTCGTTAGCGGTGCCCGTCGGGGGGCCAGTGTGTGTGGACCAGGAACCCCAGTGGAGAGATAATCACCCCCATTATTAATGAAACACATTGCAGGGCCGGGGGCTGGCGGGGGGTGGGGTGTGGGGGTTTGTGTTAAGGGTGGAGTAGATAGGCAGGGGGCTGCAGCTTTCTTTGCGCTAGGTGTTGTTTAGCGCGAGAAAACGGGCCGCAAGTCACTTTGAATGAGAGCGTCTGGTAAATGTCCCAAACATGCTGTGTTCATATCTGATTCAGCAAGCTCTCAGGCGGTTCCCTGTGATACCAGACAATGTACTTGACAAAGGACATGCGTACAGTAAGTACACCACCGGGTTCAGGGAAATGAATCCCTCAGTACGTTGGGACACATGGCTGGTTACATGACGGCAGAATGGCATTTGGTTACTGTCATACTGAATGTTATAATGGCGAAGACGGGGCACCACAAAGTGACTTTGACCGGTGTATTATTGTCAGTGACAGGCGTGTTGGTTCCAGTATCTCAGAGATGACTGCCCTCCCAGGTCTTTCACATCCAACAGTTCGTCACCACTAGGAAATGGTGTGATGTAATAAAAACTGCTATTCTATGGTAGTCCTGTTGGAATTTTTTTAGGTGCGAGCTCAAGGAAGAATGACAGGAATCATACAAGCTATCTGGCGGGCTACAAACAAGCAAATAAAGGGGCTATACCACAATGTTATGCAGGGGGGAGTATCAGCCATTATAACATGCTGTTGCAGCAGGTGACTTCACTGGCTTTCACTACAACCAGCTAAACAAGATGATGTCTCAGTGGGCAACACTGTACAACTGACGTGTGCAAAAACATTCCCTGGTCTGAAAAATCCTGATGCCAATCTTAGTGTCCAGAGAACCCCATGCCATCCCCAGAGTTTCGGGACATCTTCAGGATGAAATGGGTATGGGCCATTCGCAGTGTTAATGTACCGCTGTCCATCAGGGGTAACTGTGTGGTGTCACAAGTATTGGGGATGTCCATGCTGATGCGAAGAATGGGGAATGTTTCCAACACCTTATAGAATGTCCTGAAGGGCCATTCTGGGAGCAGACCGGGCCAATCAGGTACTAGATGGTTATACAATAACTAGCCTAGTGCAAAACAGACTATTGGGTACCAATGATCAGACCAGAGGATGACAGCCCATCTTGATTTGGACCCCGAAGAACTACCGTTATTGGACCAGTCACCAAATATCCCGGGATTTCATCTTTAAACAAAAACTTCAAAATACAGACTGCACACTCTACTGAGCAAACGCTGTGAAGCTACAACAAGTACCTTTGATGCTCTGTTAACCAAGCATGTGATAATGGTAATGCAGCATAACTGGCTCAAAAGTGTCCTACTCCTTTCCCCCAAGGACTCTTAGTGGTCCTTTGTAGTTTCCAAAAAATAACCCCCAAAAACTCCAGAAATTGACCAGCGGGGAGGAGACACTTTAATCACACTCGCCTCTGAAGATGCCACTTCTTTTTTCTCCGTCCACTCGTTCCCGCTGCCAACTCATTAATTTAATTAAGTAATTAGTGGCGGAGGTGACGTGTTGACTGGCATCGCCTCAGAGGGCGATAGTGTCCGTCTCCTGTTCAGATGTGTGACGCACCATGGTGATGATGAAATGTCCTAGTTTAACTATTAAGGTGACACACAAACTCCCCCTTCTCGCCCCAACTTCAACCAACACATGGTTAAACAGTACAGAAGGAAAGTCCCAATTATCCTGAACAACCTCCTCAGATAAGGCTAATCAGGCCGGTGAAGTACCGCAAAAAAGCCAGTGTCAGAGGAGCAAATGTGGTCATGTGTAGATGCCGTGCGTCATGTTGGGGTCAGGGCAGATGAGGTAACTTGTCTGGGGTTGAGGCTAACTGATGAAGGGGTGGCACGGGAACACAGCTCGGTGATAGACGACCCAGGCAGAGCCAGACTGGGCCCGGGGTTTGAATGGTAATGATGACAGCCATAAGCAGGAGAGTGCAGTTCCATGTCACCCGGCTGATTTATGGGGCCTGGGGAGCAGGTGGAGAGAGGCAGGAAAGCTCAGGCAGATTTTGGGGGATGAGAGTTTTGTGGATCGCGCACGCTCTCGCTTACACACAAACAGACGCACACGCTCGCTCAGTTACTCTCATTCTCTCACACACACAAACACTTACACACAAACGCACACACCTAGTCTGGCGAATTTAAATTCCAGCGGTCTCCTAGAGTAGTCAGGGTTTAGTGCATCCTCAAATAAAGGATAAAAGTTTATGGGAACAGACTCCAAGTCACAGAAGATTGAATTCAACTCTGCCATGAGGAAGAATATACATTATTTATACGCATATCTATTTTATGCAACAAATCTTTAAAAAAGACAATGCTTTACCACAGGGCTACCCTAACTCAGTTGAGCATTATTGTGTTTCTTTTTACACGGGCAGTAGTGTTACACACTAACCTACTAATCGATTTTATGTAAAAGAGACAGTTGTATTCTGCTTGCTATTCTTTTTTTTACCGTAGTCCTGGCAGGGTATTAGTAATCAAATGTATTTTGTATAAATGAAAATCAATAAAATTACGACTTTCTATCAGTTATGTGACAGGAGCAGGAGATATAAAGGTTTAATCTTAAGTATTTTGTGTCTGTAGATTCACACATAAACAATGGTGAAATTGTAATAGTTTCGTCATTTTTGGCCCTATGGATTTGACAAGAACTTGATCTGGTTAACTAAACTTTAGTTTTTTGCTGTATCACTCTACTGAATAAGCCAAGTTGTGCTAAAGTTGTCAGTAGATCCACTATATCGCTGTTGACACTCCCTTCTTTAACAAACTGGATCAATAATCTAGTGGGGTTTAAGCATCCCCCAAAAGATTAAAATTTACCACAACGCAAGTCATGCATTGCATTATAGAACAGGTAGCCTAGCGGTTTGAATGGGTAACCTAGCTGTTTGAACAGGTAGCCTAGTAGTTTGAAAGGGTAGCCTAGCGGTTTTACCAGGTAGCCTAGAGGTTTGAACGGATAACCTTGTGGTTTAAATGAATAGCCTAGCAGTTTAACAGATAGCCTAGTGTTTGGAAAAGGTAGCCTAGCAATTTGTATAGGTAGCCTAGCGGTTACTAGTTTTGGCTACAAGTTAGAAAAACTGACTATTAACCAAAAAGTTGCAAAACCCAATTTGAAAAATCTGGCTTTGGTAAGAACATTAGCCTTGCTTGGAAGTCACTCTGGATTACCAAAGATCTGATCTGTTAACCTTGCTATTATCTAGCTGACCCTGTGGTTGTTTCAGCATTCATCTCTCTCCTCTGACTGTCTGTTGAGCTTTTGTTGTAGCAAATGTGGATAGGCCCATTGCAACATTGCTTCTACTGTCTGTGTTCAGCGGTTATGAGCTCGAAAGCAAGTGGTCTGATGCTTGTACAACATCCGCCCTAGAGACTTGGGATCAGAAGATGTTCCCAAACAAGGCATGTTAGTAACAATTATGCCCAGCTGGTTTTCCAGTGTAGGGTCATGGGTGAGCACTAACAAGAATAGGAAAATAAAAATTGTTAAACGTCATGTGAACGGGTCAGGCACCGTATCCCATTAAGAAAAAAAAGTATGCAAATGTCTGCACTTACCATTGCAAGTCGCTCCGGGTAGTAGAGTCTGTAAATGACTTCAATGGAAATGCATAATAGAACGACGTGATTAAAATGATGTCACAACATGACGTCACCACATGATATAGGGCGTTACACTCACACCTGTAGCTGGCCTCTCTGGTTTGGCATCCCGTTGACCAATCAGAAGGAACTCATTGTTTCTGTCAAACAATCATGTTGTTAATCATTTTTCACAGCTCCAACCCTCAGGGGTTCAGACCCAGACTGCTCCTCCCCCATGGTATTACTGGTAATGGCCCATCCTTACTAGTGACTGTATAATTACTATGCAGTTGACCGTCTCTGCGAAGCAACTGATTTACATAATACGCCCTCCATAAGTCTGTCCTATTTTGCTGTACCACCCCCGTTCCCCCCCCCAACCCAACCCACGGCAGACATCATCAGCATGACACAAGACACATGAGAACGAGTCATAATAGACGTGGTGACTGTTTGGGTGCCAGAGCAGAATGCTTGGTCCTGGACACACTCAGAATGTCTTCAGAGATGTCTGGTAAATTGTTAATTGGCTCCCTGTTAAAGGCACTGATCTCTCTTCATGGTGCCGGATCAAGAAGCCTTGTGTTGGCGAGTCGGCTATGTTAAAATTGCATTAGAAGTCCATTCTTACATGAGTCATTAGCAGCCAGAGGTTGGCAGGGCCGGCCCACAAAGCCCACCCCCTGGAGTCCATTGGCCTTTTTTAAGTTATTTACGTCCTCTGGTTATCGACCGCGTGACCAAGCTTCACAGCGATATGCTTAACATCGTAATTCGCTGCTTCCGTGGCATGAGCCAGGCTTTTTGGGCACTTTAAAACGTCCTGATACTTTTCCGTTTTTACAGTGCCCGGCACCTCCATGTGTGGTTAGTGTCGTTATTTTGGGTCACTCGGAGGCAGTGCAGTTCATTGCCTCGGGGTTACGGGGAGTCGTTTTCCCATGACTCCACGGTGCCACGCATCATCAACGGGCAATCTGGGGGGATTACGGAGATGAGGCAAAATGGAGAAGCCGAAATAGTTAGCTCAGGTGCTGGTTGTGGCTTGTTTGCCTCATCTGTCTATCACCTCTCATCCCTTGGCCACCGAGCCACACTGCAGATATTCGGCACGGTGCCTTGGCACGCTCTTTTCCGTGGGCTGGCACCTCCTCCCGGCAGACACCTGAGCGTGGCCCTGCTGTGGGCCGTGGCGGAGTGTCAGGACACATTTGCCTGTGCCGTCCCCTGTCAACCCTCTGTCGTGCCAGAGACGAACGCTGCCCGCCTCAGATTACCGCTTTTCTCGCGGAGACGAGAGACAGCGCGCCTGCACGCCTGACGCATTCGGAAACAAACCGAAGCGTAATCAGGGTTGATATTGTTCTGTTTTAAATTGGGTTGGCTCCTTGCGGCGTGATGCCGGCCCTGTTGCCGAAAGCCTCCAGGACGCAGAGGATCATGTGTTGACGTCCCCCGCCGGGGCCACCCGCGAGAGAACGCCTTGCACGTGTGAATAACATCTGCTAAACGACCCGCACGTGTTATCGTTTCATTACGCCAACACCGTATTCACCGTTGGGTGTTTGTTTCGGTTCGCAGATCGTGTGTCTCTTCGCTGTGTTGCCCAACCACAACCCACCCACTTGACCGCATCATTCACCATTATCTCGTTAAGCCGGCCTGGCCCTAACAAGGGCCTCCACAGTCGTCCCTGATTCGGTGAAGTGGAATAGGAGATACGTGTGTGAAATAGCAGTTGGATTGACCAACCGCGACACACAGCAGCCATGCATCCTTGCGCCTCTTCCCCACCATCTGTCGTCAGGTTGCATTTAAATCCCGGGAAATCTTCATATTTCACACACACTCGTTTGTGAGGAGTGTGTGGATGTGTGTGTGTGTGTGCACGTGTGGGGCTGTTAGTTTTAAGCAGACTCATATTCATGGGATACAATTGGAAGTGCAGTGGTTTGATTGATTGGACAAGGTGAACACTCAGGGTTCATTTCAATTGCTGTGTATGTTTTCAGATGGCGGGCTTGCATTGCAATCAGTGAAGTACAACATGTTGAAAACAAAGCTTGTTTTCCTGTTTGTTTTGCTTTTTGCTTTTCTGTATGGTGTAAGCTGGCTGGTTGCCATATTTCCTATGAGATGGTTAACTGAACGTGATGTTGAAGTCCATGAATTTCGGAACGTTTAGGTTTATCGTGGCTTTCTACTAGATGCACCAGTACATGCGTGTGTATACAGTGCTACAGCTACTGTAATTCTATGTGTCTTCCCACATACCTTCCTACTTACCTTCCTATGTGTCTTCCTACATATGTAATGTTTATTCCCTCCCACGACCATGGTCACAATGGCTTTGGGTTTTGTTTCTCAGAAATAATGGATGGTCTACCACCATCAACTGATGTCTCTCAAGTGTACCAAATTAAACGTGTCCTTTTGGGAATATGAAAAAAAGTCTCAAGTTCATCTAATTTCCCCCGTAACTGTCTTTGGTGTGCTAATGCAGACACATTCACAGTGCAGAAAACATGATGGTCTGTGCAGTTGTCCGATAAGTTTACAGTAAGTTAGTTATTTTAATTTCTGAATGTACAATGACAATTGATGTAACAACTGTGAAAAGGCTCAGGCTTGCACTCTCAGGCCAACTTCAATCATTGTCACGTCCTCTGCTAATTCTTTTTCCTCTTCCGCTCTGTGCTGTTGTTATTGGTTGTCCCAGAACACAGCATAACCTCTGGCCCTTCTTATTCATGCCAACATCCTGATTGCTTGTTGACTGATCGTGATTGGCTGGTGTTATCTTCTTGACAACTGTTTGTTGAGAGTGTTAGAATTGTGATTATTTCGGCTTTGATTTTGAATCTACATGAGAAAACACTGAAAATGTTTGCTCTACACAGAGAACTGTGTGTAGAGTTTGAATGGAACAGAGATGTATGTGAAAGCAACGGAATAGTGCTAATGAGTTGGGGTGAGTGGTCTTTCTTTTGGAATTTAGCCAACTGGTTTGTGTGCATTGTTCATAGAAAATGTAATGTAATGCAGCTCGGTGAAATACAGGCAGTGGCTGGAACAATTCTCCTGATCATTCACTTCCTGAAACAGCTACCTTCAAAGTTTCCTCAGTACATCTGACTAAGGCCTGGTTAAAAGTATTGCGTTATAAAAGGAAAGACAATACTATCTATAGTTCTTATAGAGCTATCCTGCCCAGATATCACTGCCAATGTTGATTTAAGGTTGCAGCAATTGCACCTGTTTACTGTAATTGCAGTGATCTCAACATTCGGCTCATGCTGCACTAGTTGTCAACACAAATGCACCTGTTTACTGTTATTTTGGTATTCTCAACCGGTGGCCTGTAGATGCGGACACTTTTACACCTGTTCCCTGTAATTATCCTAATGCTGCAGTAACCTCCCTGACCCAAATGTCACATCCCCGAACATGTCGTTTCAGAAGTGGGTTTCACCCTTAAAGCCATATCTGTTTCTCCATGACCAGGTATGTACTATTGATCTAGCTTAATGGATGTTTAAAAACATTTAAAAAACGTTTCAAAATGTACCTTGCTTTATTGCTAGGAAGATAGAGGAAAGATATAGTGGTGAAAGATAGAAGAGTGAGTATGCTTCATGAGCAGTGGGCCAAACCTATATGTGCACAGTAGACTGCAGCTTAGACATCTAGGCCACCCAAGGCCAAAAGCTCAACAGATGTTATGGGACAGTTCAAGCTAATTACAGCACTACACACTAGTGTTGTTTCCGTGTAAGCAGTAGACCAATTTTAGCTTTTTTTCACGCGTCACGTTCAAATCATCCCTAAGTATCTATAACTGGCTGTGAAAATTGACTGTGAAGCTCAATAAAAGCATTTTATGCACGGATATATAAGTCCACGACTTTGTGGCATTTCTGGAACAAATTCCATTCCAGTCATGATCCCATATTATCTTTTTTCATGCATCACATTTAAATCATGTGACTTGTTGATTTCTTCTAACTATTTGAACATTTGATACAGTAAAATTTTGTTGGGATTTGTGCCACGAATGCAAAAACAGATATAGGAACCGGTGCCAGGAAAATAAAACAAAAACCTGGATCATTGTCAAAACGTGCCATAAACAGCTTATAGGGTAACAAAACCAATCTGTAACTTGGTTCTTAAAGAATCCCATTAAAAACCATGTGGTGACATGGAACTGTTA
This sequence comes from Novumbra hubbsi, assembly GCA_016801125.1. Lineage (NCBI taxonomy): Eukaryota > Metazoa > Chordata > Actinopteri > Esociformes > Umbridae > Novumbra > Novumbra hubbsi. The sequence continues at coordinate 1,381 of JACXGK010014870.1, read as the reverse complement.
ATATGGCAGGAGAACACATGTTCCATTTGTCAGAGTAACAGATCTCAGAAGTGATCAAATTCAGATTGTTACCTTTCCATGTTCCATACTGACTTTTGAATTATTAAGCAGGGAGATTTAATTCCACTTGTTTACTTTCATTTGTCTGTACAACTCTTCCACTCTAACTCTTCCACTCCAACTCTTCCACTCTAACTCTTCCACTCCAACTCCTCCACTTCAACTCGTTCACTCCAACTTGTCCACTCTAACTCTTCCACTCTAGCTCTTATACTCCAGCTCCTCCACCCCAGCTCTTTCACTCCAACTCTTCCTGATTCTTCCATAATCCTGTGTGACCATTCTAACACCCCTCCTTCCCCCAACAGTGTCTGAATATACTGGTACGATTCCCCCGGGGCATACTTGGCCTATCAGCAAGAGATCCTTGAGAACACTCATGACAGTATAGGCTTAATAGTCAAATTAACACGAGGGGTACTTCAGGGGTACTCATAGCAAAGCAACATTTTGGTACAGCAACTGAAACCTGTTGGGAAACCTTGCTCTTCAGAGTGTCAACACACAGCGGTGGGAATCTGCAGGCTGACTCTGCTATGTGTTTGACGGTCTGGTTTGTCACGGCAACAGTGGTGGCTTGGTGTGGCTAAATGGGGTACTCCTTAGTGTTCTCTGTTTTCAGTTTTTATCACCCAGGGATTTTGCTGCTCGGTTTTTCTTGCAAAGTCACTTAAACCTCCCCAGACGTCAATGCGATTGTACCGAAAGGACTGCAAAGGCTGCAAACCAAAGCTGCTGAGACGTCAATAATGACAACGCTGATGACCCTACGGCCTTTGTCACTAAAGGGACATGCTTGCTGGGTCCAGTCAAACATGAATGTCTTTTAGTTATCGACTTTCTGCTCCTCTTCCTTCGTGCTCCTGAGGGACTGTGTTGAGGCACCGTTGCTGTGGAGATAAGAGAGCTTTTACACACGTGGTCTCTCTCCACACACACACACACACACACATACACGCACAGGATTGTAGTTATCATGATTTCACTGATCAAATCAGAGCTTATCCGCTTATCTGTGACAAAGTTTTCTATTGGTCAGCACCTTGCGGCTACATAATGTCTACTCACACGGGTGGAGATCGTCGCATCTACAACACTAAACACCACCACCATATTAACAATCTAAAGGTGGTGTGTTATATTGATTGGTTTTCATAATGCTATTCTTCAGTGCTCACTGTAAGACTATGAATAATTTAACCTATTTTCTGCTTATTTGATACAGCTGAGTAGATATTCAAATTGAGTGAATGTAACCTTATGGTTGTGGATGATTAAAACCATTTCGTGAGAGGGAGTGATTGCTCTCGGAAAAAAGGAC
>JACXGK010014869.1:0-11071 GCA_016801125.1 Novumbra hubbsi | reverse complement strand
GGCTAGGCCCACGTCCGTGGGTCCCTGAGACCATAAGGCCTCTGGTAAAAGGGTCAGTAGTGTGGCAGCGTCAGGGTGGTCCATCCTCTCGCGGCCATGTGAGCGAGTAATAACCTCATGTTCTAGGGTGACCTTGTTCTCAGTGCCTGCTGCCATGCGATAAGTCTTACAAGAGGGAGAAAAGATAACAGTGGGCCACTGTGTGTTTTCCCAATCGGTTGCTGAGGCGGCCCTTTTACCATGGGGCCTAGATCCTTAGCCTGATGCTCCGGATGCAAGGCCAGCGAGACATGGGGCACTGCCTCAGCTGACATGCAGTACCACTCCGCCTGGTCCACCGTGAGCAGCACACCCGCCGCTACGCCCTCAGGTCCCACCCACAGATAGTCACACTCAATGATCCACTGGTGCCCCTGTAACAAAGATGAGAATGAGTCTCTATATACCTCATCATCATTGCGATCATAAAACAGAGTAACATGAGGGGGGTCGGTCGGAGGAGCATAGGGTTCGAGGGCCCGGAGCCACCGCTCTTGTTTTGTATAAAACTTCAATATGCCCTCATCCTCAGGATGTTCGGGAGAGAGCAGGCCCCAGTAGATGTCAGCGACTTGGGACTCTTCCTGTCGCAGCAGCCATTGTCCGTTTCCCACCTGAGGGTCCCCGCAGGGCAGGCGAGTGCCATTCGGCAGTAGTACTAAAAGTCCATCTGCAGAACACAGGATCGTGGCCCCCAGTTTGATGAGTAGGTCCCTTCCTAGTAAGTTCACAGGGACTTGAGAAGAGGAAACAAAGGCATGTAACAAAGTCTGGTGTCCAAGCGCCACCGGGAGAGGTTTAGTGAATGGCAGTTCTTGACTTACCCCAGAGAACCCGACCAGGCCGACCGTGCGTGTTGACATCAATTGCTCGCTTTCCGGAGTGTTGAGAGTGGAAAATGTAGCTCCGTTGTCTACCAGGAATGACAGCTTCTGGTGGTTTACGGTCAAGGTCAATGATGGGTCAGCCTGGGTGCTCGGGGCTGGTTCTCCTGGGGTGTGTCACCGTTGGTGCTCTTCTCTCCAGTTCCAGGGCTCTTCGGACATGGGATACTGCCCCCCGTGGGGACCGGAGTTGGCGTTCGGGGGAGAGGGGCCCGGTGGGTACTACGGCGGCTGGTAGCCTGACCCCTGCTGGTGGAACGGTGGGCTGCGGTATCCGCCTCTCGGGGGTCCCCCTCTCCCTCGTCTGGGTGGTTGGTAGGTTTGGTTGGGGCACTCCCTGGACCAGTGTCCTGTTTGACCACAAGAGAAACAACCCCCATACCCTGGGTGGTTCAAGACCCCCCTACCCCGATAGCCCCGCGACCCCCGTTGTACCCGCCTCTCTTACCATGGGGCCACCTGTAGTCTGAGTCCGGCTGATCCCATGGTGGGGGAACCTCTGGCCCCGGCGAAGCAGTCGCTACTAATTGTTTAGCTGGATCTAACTTTTTCTTTCCAGTGGCCTCCTGTTTAGCCTTCCCCAATTGTAATTTTAAGAGCTGGGCTTGTAGAGTCTTTAACTCAGTTTCTCTTTCTTTTTTCTCATCCATGGCCCGCTGCAGATGGTGTACCACGTGACGTTCCCACACAGTTGAATCTGCCTCAGGCAGATCAGGGTTGGCCATAACCGTTTCCCTGACTTCAGTAGGGACTCCCTCTAAAACTGCCCTCCTAAACCACTCTCTCTGGGATCCATCTTTACCTGGGTGGCTCCCGGGTCCACTTTTCTTTAGCTCTAGCTAGATAGTCCCACGGGGCCTCCCCCTCCTCCCAATCTATTTTTGGTGCAGCAGCTTGATTAGGCACAGGAAACTGATCTCTCATGGCGGCTGCAACGCTCCCTACTACTCTAACAAACGGCACCTCATCAGGAAGTTTAACAGTCTTAGCTCCAGCCTCTATGTCAGCCAACTCATGCCGTGTCATTGCGCGGGCGGCTACTGCCCTCCAATCACCCACTGCCAGTTCACGTCCAGCTGTTAATTTATCGAAGTGCTCAAGCCACACCCACCCCCCCCTTCTCTAATCGGGGGCATCTTATCCACTATCCCTTGTACATCCCCAAACTGCCATGGCTTGTACTTTACCCCCCCTTTTCCCATAATTAATGGCATTTGCATGGAGTATGACAGACTCCCTGCCCCTTCCCTTCTAGCTCTTCCTCTAGTGACCGTGCCCTCCCTGGCTCGTTTTTCTGTAGACTCCCTCACTGCAGTTTTAAGTTGTTCTGCTAAATTGTGTCTATGTATCGTTATGTCAGCATCGTGTCTTACGTCATTGTCTAGTTCTATACTACCGTCATCGTCTGCCCATTCGTCGTCTTCCTCTTCTACCTCCCCTACTTCTCCTACGTTGTCCTCATCAGAGTCGACTAACACCCCTGTTAGATTCCCCGAAATGCGAACTCCCCTAGTCCCACATATTCTTCTCTTTACTCCGAGGGCAGGCACCGGGCAGAGGGGTTTCATACGGGAGCGTGTACTGCGAGCGTGAAATGGCCCTGTCTCCGCCGGAATTTTTTCAGGACCTTTAACGGTCGACCCCCCCGCCCATTCCCGATAGCTGTCTGCCTCGGTCTTAAAGACCCCTCCCTCTACGTGGAGCACAGGATACATGCGTTCGGGAGCCTGATACGGTGGTGGGATAGAAGGACAACCTGGCTGTACGACTTCTCTAGGTGCCGGGAAGGCCTTTACCGGCTCTTCCTTTCCCTTACACTGTGTCGTTCGGTCGCGTTTAAGTTGGTCTTTTACCTCACGACTATCACCCCCTAATTGAACCCATACTTTCTGGTTTCGTTCCATCCTACTACGTTCCTGTCTCAATTTCCTACCCGCAAAATACGGACTAATCTTACTCTCTTTATCAATTTTTTCAATTATTTTACCCCATATGGTGGTCTGATTCCACAACAAATCTTCAATCAATCCCACGGGCTTAGTCCCGTCCGGGTCATATTCCTCCACTACCAGTTTTAACATTTCCTGACTTCATTTTACTCGCCTATCGCCTTTCCTACTTTTGTCTGCTTTTTTTATTACTACATCCATAATGCATGCTATTTGCTGTTCCCACGGTTTGGATTCCACTACATCCGCCATTTTTACACAATTCCCAGCAGTTACCACAGCCTACAATTCCTACAATGCAACACACAGTTTATATGTTCCTACTTAACTATTTTGGACGTCGCCGCCGTCCAGGCCTTTAACCCACCACTCGTTCGAAATATCTTAAAATTTCAGGCCTCGCACCTCTATGTGGTAATTCGGAGATCCCCAACTCTCCGGGTAATCCAGCCCAGTGATCCTCACCGAATAATTTGTTTCAGCGCGGCCTCTGCATCCGTCGACCCAGAGTTTGATACACTACTTCTAGGATTTTCCACTTTGGAGTTGCCCCAAATCTCCAGGCCTCTACACCTAACCGTTCATTTATATTCGACAATATAACTTTGGAAAAGTCACTTCCGGGCAGTTCGGGAATTAAGTTCCCAGGACTTCATACCTCTAATTCGCCCAGAGACGCCCCTCTGGTGCCGGACTTTAACCGTTTCGAGGTTAATCCTCTGGCCTCAAACCCCTAGTTCGCACTGCACCGCCCCGCTTGTGCAGGTCTCAAATTTGGAGACTTGAATTTACACTCTTCGTACTTTTCACAAACGATTTTCAAAATGTTATAATAGCCAATACACAGAGTTTGTTGTAAAAACAGGCACTGCTTACCGGTTTAAGTTGCAATGGCTAAAAATCGTTTGGAAGTTCCGGAGGCTCTGGTTCGTCAATTCCCATGAACACCCTCTGATCCCGGACGAGCCCCCAAGTTGTAGAAACCGAATGTTTCCCCCGGGTTGCAAATCAGAGAATGTCCACGCCGTTAAGTTTTCCCAAATAATACACCTTTATTACGAATGCACCCGGAGATCTGTCTCGCAGGACAGGACGATCTAAAGTCTGTTCTCCTCGGACACAGTTTATGTAGCCCCTTCCCCCACAGTCAATGCATAGAAGTTGCTGCGCGTGCATCCTGAGTGTCCGTCTCATGTCGCAGCCCACAAGCCCCAGGGTGGACCATCTGGTGACCTTTTCCGGGGTAGATGAGAATGGTGTTGTTGTGTCCGGCGCCAGGAAGTCTACATGACCCCTCTGGCCTGTCTCCCCTCCTCTCCTTCCTTGGTCACTTAATCAGTCCCATGTGTGGTGGTCAGCCTAAAAGTTAATTCATAGGTTTCTAGATACACAGTGTCCTTTGTCTTATCCTCCTAACTTCCTGACCCCCCTCCCTCTTATGGAATGTCCCAAGTAACCTATTAACCCTCCAGCCTACTCTCTCGGAGTCTACTCCCCAAAGACATGATTCCAACCCAACACCTAATGTCTTTAATAACGAATTCCACAATAGCAATACATCTTTGCTCTTTATTGACAGACTCGCTGGCTGTAAACTCACAGCAGTCGTGTGTGAAGTGATTGTCTCAGCTCTCATGTCAAACCCCTCCCACCTGACATTGTTGGATCTGAGTGACAATGGACTGCAGGATTCAGGGGTGAAGATGCTTTCTGCTGGACTGGGGCATCCACACTGTAAACTGGAGACTCTAAGGTCAGTATAACCCTAAACCCTAAATGATGATTGGTGCCTTGATCCACAATCTTTGCTCAAGCCAATACAGTCTAAATGTGTTATGTTTCCTGACTGTATGTGGAGCCAGGACTTGTTGAGGGCTCATATTTGTAATCAATAAGTTTATTATTAATAATAATAATCTCAAATACTGTACACATTGTCAGTGGTTAAATTGGTATGTGTCAGGTTGTGAAGCCCTACTTCCTGGGGCTTTACAGTGACTAGCATATTTAAATGACAGGCTACACTTGCTGATCTTACACTCATTATGATCTAATATATTGGCAACACATCTGATCTGTTTTGCAAGTAATAGATTTGTCAAGTAATAGATCAGAAATGGGCTGCTTGTGTAAATACAACCATTTGTAGGCATTGTGATCTATTCAAAATACTGCTCATGAATGCAACCAATAGCCTCAATGGTCAAGAGGAAACAGGATAGTCTAAATATTTGTAGTGGTATGACTTGCCCAGTGAAGAATATATTTAATATATGTTATGGATGGCCAATAACTGGGGCTGGTAATTTTCTCTCAGGAAACAAATCTGTTGCCCAGAACAGTTATGATATTTGAGAAGTCTAACATGTTATCATATTGTAGAAGAACTAAGGTTGTTGTCAGTGTTTCAAGTAGGAATGAATAAGAGGGTTCACATATAGTGTGAGGAGGGGAGATTGTCTAAGCTAGTTTGTTAGCTTCGCTTAACACAGATAACGTGAGAAAATGAATGAAGGGGATTTCATACTCAAGCACCGGTTTAAAACCCCTAGTTGGAGGATAACTTTGAATTAAAGAGCCTTGGTGCCCTCCAGCCGAGGGATATTTTAATAACTCAAACTGCTGGTAAAAGTAATTGTGTAGAGTGGTTTTCGAAGGAAAAAGTGGCTAACGTTGTAAACGGTTAGCTTACAAAATACATACTATTTTCCATGTCTGCTATTTGATGGAGATGGTACTTGGTCAAGGACTGGTTAAAAAAAAATTATTCCGAGAGGATTGCAAAACATGAGAGCAGCAGGAGTCATCAGGACAATACAGTGAATGTGGTTACTTGAAAGGTAAATTTAAAGTGCATACAGGCGCTCCTTTGAGCAGCAAAACAAACAGGTGGAGGAGAACAGGTACACATAGTTATGCTGTCCATCGAAAGACAGCTGATTCAGCAGCTACATGACTTCATTCACAGTCGTCGTTTTCCCAGAGGAACAACCGCTGTGCCACCTTTGTTTTCAAGTAAGCCCTCAGCCTTGGTGAGTGAAAGCATATTTTATCATCCAGTTCTGGTCCGTGCGTTGGACATATTCTTGTGCTTTATCGATTTATATAGATGGTGACGAGTGTCAGTGTGTCCCTGCTTATCGATTAATCTATTTATGTCGTCGTCATGGAATGGATTTGTATCCTTGAAAAGTTGTCTGTCCGCTTGATTGTGGTGTTGACTTTATTTCTGTTCCTGTAGACACGTTTGTCCGGTGCTTGGTTTCGTTTTTAATTAGAGGCAAAGCAACAAATTGTTTGTTATTTTAATTTTCTTCTGCCATGTGAGTCTATGGCAGCCCATATACCCTTGTGGTAAAAAGTTTAGATTTTTTGGCAGTCTTGTTAAGGACGTTCCCTTCTGTCTTTTCACTAACTTTCACACCTCTGCCTCACTCACATGAGCGCCACCAACAGGTCAAGGATGGACATGTGTTTACCCATGTAACTTCTGGACCATAGGTCCGATATGCAAAAATGAGGTATCCCTGGGTTCATGGGGTCAAGCTGAGTTCAACGCTCACCATGGCGTTCCATTGGCGTCATCTTGAATTTTGTGAAAAAGCTTTAAAAAGTTTCACAGGTCACACAATATGTTTAATCGTCCGGCTTTTTGGCACAGTTTATCTTTAGACCCAGCCGCACAAAAGTTATCTGAAGGTTTTTTGACTATCAAAGCAGTTAATCAGTAACAGCCAATCAAATGCCTCGGCAAGGGCAAACAACAGTATGTGAGGGTGTATCTCAGCAACCGTCTGTCCAATGTTCACCAAACTTTGTGTCCATGGTTGCTAGGAGGAACAGATGAGGTCTACACAGTTTCTTTGCTAAAAAACTGTATTTTAGCTTATAACTCATGATTGGCCAACACAGATTTTGGCCAAACTTTGTGTGACAAGAAGGCATGGTGTAGTTGTACAGCAATGTATATGGAGTTGGTAGTACAAACCATGTGACCGCCACAAGCCAATTACATTAAAGTTGTGATTTAAAGTCTTTAGGAAAGTCAGATTCTGACCGCACTTGGTAGGTATATTGATCTATAAGCCTGTAACTAACTGCAAACGTGTCAGCTTCCTGGGCGCTACAGTAAATCATAAAACATTGCAATGTTTAGACACTCATATCTTTTGCTCAGATTTGCTGAAACGTGTACCTGGTATCAGGTGATGCAATGTCAGATGTTCAACAACTCTGTCGTTGACTGTTTTCATTTTGGTTGTTTCAAAATTACGCCATCTTGGATTTTGTAGTTTCACAGGCCACATTTCTTTTTTTTTTCCACAATTTAATAAGATGATCTTCAGACCAAGCCTCAAAAATGTGATCAGTAGAAATCGTAATATTTAAAATACTTTGTCTGTAACAGCCAATCAAAGTTGACCACACTCAGGGTCTATTGACTGGGCTACACAGTGACCTCCATCACCAGAGTCACACACACACTCATACATACTCACACACACACACACACACTAATACACCAACACAAACACAAACACACACACGTTACCCAGGAATAGCGCACTCTATCCTGTGGAATGAAGTGGGTGAAGTTGTCCTTTGACTGGTCTACACACTGACATTCGTCACCAGAGTTACACACACATAGACACAAACACACACCCACACCCACAGTCACTCACAAAATCACACACACACATGCTTATGTTACCCAGGAATAGTGCACACTATTTTGTGGAAGAAAGTGGGTATAGTTGACCCCACTCATGGTCCTTTGACTGGTCTACACACTGAGATCATTCACCAGAGTCATACACACAGAAACACACATACATACACACACACAAGTGTTACCCAGGAGTAGTGCACACTCTCCTGGGGAACAAGTAGGTGAAGTTGACCACGCTCATGATCCATTGACTGGTCTACACACTGAGATCAGTCTCCAGAGACACAAACACACTTATGTTACCCAAGTGGGTGTGGTTCACCAGAGTCCCACACACCCACATGCGCAGACCCACACACACCTATGTTACCAGGTAACAGTGGACTATTCCCGTGGAGTGTATTTGTGTGTGAGAGCCCCAGATGCAATTTTCAAATCCACACAAAACACACACATTCATAAAGACTCATCTGTCAATCCGTAGACTAACCGTAAACCTATTTTACGCTTTTTATTATATTTGTGCAACTAGGCAACACATGGAGCGCAATTACTTCCAACCTCTTTCTGCGTAATACTGCTCTGCTGTCCCAGCATTTGTCCTGATGGCAGCAGACACACTACCATTGGCTACTTTGTGTATTTCAACTCTCCAACGCAAAATCCTGCCCCTAGACCTTTTTGCATAGAATGCATTAAAATGCAATGTCACCTCACTAAAGTAATACCAACCTTGCCACACTGAATGTAGTAAACACATAGTCCATTTCATCTTTCATGACAGTTGAAACAGACCAAATAATCCTTTATACTTTGTTGACTCAAAATACTTTTATGGTGTTGATGATAAAAATTGGTTTGATAATTTTAGTCCAAGAGGTGCTTAAAATACAATTTGAGAACTCTGGCTTACAGGAAAGCCAACCGGACCCTGTAACTACATTGGGGCAACAGTCTCTCTCCCGTTTGGGTTTATTAATGGTGTCAGTCAAGATGGAATTCAAACTATGTAGACTATGGATATTTTCTGTAATTCTGTAAAAGATTGATAGTTGATAATAGCTTGCTTGTGTCATGGAAGATACCTCTGGCATTCAGTCAAAAAAGATACAAGTACACAGGAGTTTATGGATTCAACTTAGACTTCAATAAAATTCATCAAGCCTACTTGACCTGCATCAAGCAACTATTATTTTACTCTAAAACACACACACTACTCTACATACTGTCTATTACTTTGTACATACTGTATATTACTCTGTACATACTGTATATTACCTGTTTTTGCTTTATACTCCATGTACAGTGGGGCAAAAACGTATTTAGTCAGCCACCAATTGTGCAAGTTCTCCCACTGAAAAAGATGAGAGAGGCCTGTAATTTTCATCACAGGTACACTTCAACTATGACAGACAAAATGTGAAAAAATCCAGAAAATCACATTGTAGGAATATATAGCTGAGCGCACCCTCAGCTCAGCCTCCCGATATAATTCTTCAGCGAGAATTAACGAGGGCCTGCAGGGTATCTAGTCTAGTCATATAACCAGAGTTACATTCCCAGTAACTATCGTTATATGTCGTGGAGCTCCGCCCCCTAGAGGGCGTTAGCTCCTAGTGGTTTACGGCGGAGCTACGCAGCCAAAAATGTATTCCCTGCCGGTCCCAATGAAGGGACCCCGCAGTGACAATCATAGGTGGACCACTCTCTCTAGGATAAGGAGGGTGGTTTCCCTGCCCAAGCTCACCTACACATCCCCAAACTGTTAAAAAGAGGGAGATAAGTGCGAGCTGTCGTGCTCTCAGAGCCTGACAGTACAGATAAAAACTAAAACAGCGAGACCATGGCAACACTAAAAGTGCACCACAATGAGAACGAACCCAAGTCCCCTGTTCTAATGCAGGAACCAATCACGCTGAACCAAGCGAAAAATACCTGCAATACGAACAATTCCAGTGCAAGTTGATAACTCCAGAGCGCATCACAGAGCCACCGGCAGCGTGCCGAGGATAGAATGCGCCAACGAGGATGAAGGAACGTGCATCAAGTAAGAAACGGACTGACTCATAAGCTTCATCATGCGGAGGAGGGCAAAAGGCATGCAGGTCGATCACCCGAGATCTAAAAGAGCGTGTAATGATAAACGTGGGGTTCGGCCGCAACACTGCCTTGCTTAAATCACCATTGATAATCAAGCAATCCGAGCGAGTGAATAAAACGTACAGATCACCCACTCGTTTGGCAGTGCACAGCGCCATAAGCATTGCTGTCTGGAGTGACAGAGACTTCAAAGAAGCCTGTGTCAGTGGTTCAAACAGGGGGACAGGGGGAATAGGGGGACCTGGTTTATTGTCTGTTGGCTTATCACACTGACCCTGATACGGACAGGGAACACAGGAGGGGAAGTGTAAACACAATTTAGGTGATATCTCCGGGCAGACTTCCTTGCACCAGCACCCCCCCCCCTCAACTGTCCTCTTCGTCTTCGTAGCACTTCGTGTCTCACTACAACCCTAGTAAGGGAAAGAAGGATTTGGCAAGCCTTTTGACAACGTCCTCTCTTCGTGTCACGTCTGAAAAAAAAACAAGCAACTCACCTGTGAAGGGGCGAAGAAGTAAGGGTTCATGGGTCCGAGGGTAAACGCCCGAAGGAACATCCTCCCCTCCCCCCCGTCGACGTCTGATCCCCCGCCCCCCCGAAGAGGAAGAAGGATCATGTCCAGAAGGTAGACGTTCCAGGAACAAAAGATCATATTTCCTTGATGACGCCAGTTAAAAGAATAATCTGCGATGTGGTTCATCAAGTGCTAAAAATCTCAGAAGTGTTCAGTCGAACTGAAGAAAAAAGGGAGGGGAGCTGAGGGTGCGCTCAGCTATATATTGGGGGCAGGCATGCCCCGATTGGCTGAGCCAAGGTAAGTGCATGAATTTCTCAGTGTGGCCGCTACGCAGTGAGGGTAAACCACTAGGAGCTAACGCCCTCTAGGGGGCTCCGCTCCACTCATATAACCGGAGTTACATTCCCGGTAACTATCGTTTGTTGACGCCTTAAAACAAACACATCAGTAAGACGAGAGTATTTTATTTCTACTGGTATGCATATGTTTTGGAATGAAACAATTTTTTTACATATAAAAACACCACTGCTCACGACTCAGGAGTTTTGAATTCAACGGTAGACTTTATTAAGGACATAAAGCCATGTTGGTCTGCAGAACAACCAACTTGTAAGCATTGTCCACACATTTTTATACAGTATGATTATATAACAATATTAGGCCGTCCAACTATGCTCTGATCCTCCACCATTGGTTCACAACACTCTTGAAACCATCCGTGGGCTGTAACTGCTAACCATTGGTTGTGTGATGGTGGTGTGATAAACATGTGATGGGGCATGATAAGCATGTGATGGGGCGTGGTAAGCATGTGATGGGGCGTGATAAACATGTGATGGGGCGTGATAAGCATGTGATGGGGCGTGATAAGCATGTGATGGGGCGTGATCAGCATGTGATGGGGCGTGA
>JACXGK010014868.1:0-11074 GCA_016801125.1 Novumbra hubbsi | reverse complement strand
GAGAAAGCTCTAGTACCACACCATTTCCTCACTTCACCTGCTCCAGCACACCGAGAAAGCTCTAGTACCACACCATTTCCTCACTTCACCTGCTCCAGCACACAGAGAAAGATCTAATACCACACTGTTACGACTTGAGACCCACTTAAAGACACAGACACACATAACAGCGTAATTAGGCTGGTAAACACATGGTGGGTGGAGCCATGTGAGCTGAGGACCTGCTAATTCCCAAATCAAAGACAAATGTGGGTGTGACTGAGATGCAACTAACCACACAGGAAAGCCTCCACTGTACATACGGCACATGCTATGTGCACAGCCAGCAGCCAATCACAGTGCGGAACGCATTCTCATAAAGCATGTACCACACGCCACACGCCAAAGCTGGTACCACACGCCACAGCTGGTACCACACGCCACAGCTGGTACCACACGCCGGCCGAGCAGAGGGAGCACAGGGATAAAACTAAGAGGGCACCGCGCCATCAAGCAGGTGACTTTTGACACAGACTCTCATTTAGGAAAAACCTCACAGTTTTGTACGAACACTATCCCAGGAGGTGTGGCAGAGCATATGTGGGGCAGATCATTATCATAGCCCGACAGGTATTGGTGGTGGTTTCAGGGGCCCGAAACGAGATCATGCTGTGAGCTTCAGGGTTGGTCAAATAAATATGCTGATCACACCCTGTTGTGTGGGACTGTTAACACTCTTCCGTAAAACTCCAATCTGTCAGTATCCATTTTAGGGCACAATTTGGAGCCTGTGACCCGAGGCTGACGGACAGCGTTCCCCCGGGGGGAGATTGAAGTACAATCAAGCCCGCTATCTCCAGCACACAGCAGCTCTGCCCTCCTGTAAACCCTGCTGGGATGGAACGTTGTTAACAGGAATATTCATGAGGAAATAAAAGAAGGAGCAATGCCTTCCTCAATCGTCAGAAAAACACTGAGGAGATCTGACCACAAAAGGCAGAGCAAGATGGAGTCTTTCCTTAGTGAGCCTGCCGACGGTGGAATCAGATGCAAGTGTGATGACTGATACAATCGGTCCAGACATGGCGGATTAGCAGTCAGTTAAGCCATTTATAAGAGGTGGGCCTGAGGAACAGCTGTAGACCATCAACCTGACTCTAGCCTGGGTTTAAACTGGAGCCTGAAACAGCCACCAATAGAGGTGGTTAGGGGACTAAATACCACCCATAGAGATGGTTAGAGGACTAAATGCCACCCATAGAGATGGTTAGAGGACTGCCAGGTCTAATAAGTCCCTAAAACCTTTAAAATGTACACTTCCCCAGCTTTGGGACAGTGATGCAAATGGTGAAGACGAAGGAGGACCGGGAGTGGAGTGGATGGAGGAGGGGGTCATTTGGGTTTCACATGGATCCTCTGGAGGGGTCAACAGATTAATTATACAGAAATGAACTGCTTTAACTGCCAATGCTGGAAATGGTATTATATAATTGCATTAATACTGATCTTTTAAAAGTGTTCCATCTCTATGAGTCAGGCCTCTAGCCATTCTGTATTGCACAGCTTGAAGAAGGACAGTATTATGGGGTTGTTTGGAATATAAATATAAATGTTGTATAGCAGCAAGGATATTAAAACAATCATGCAATTCTCTCCCATACATCCTTGCCCTATCCCTGTCAACTACATTTAGTAACTATATTTTAGGTGCATGTCAGTAAAGGTAATGGAGTCCCCTCTATATTATGTCAGTGGGAGTAATGGAGTCCCCTCTACATGTCAGTGGGAGTAATGGAGTCCCCTCTACATGTCAGTGGGAATAATGGAGTACCCTTTACATGTCAGTGGGAGTAATGGAGTCCCTCTACATGTCAGTGGGAGTAATGGAGTACCCTTTACATGTCAGTGGGAGTAATGGAGTCCCCTCTACGTGTCAGTGGGAGTAATGGAGTACCCTTTACATGTCAGTGGGAGTAATGGAGTCCCCTCTACGTGTCAGTGGGAGTAATGTCAGTGGCGATAATAAACTATTCTCTGTGTCAGTGAGTTCAGTTTGCTTGAACATTTATGTTACATTTAGTTTTGTTACGTTTGATTTCTGTTTAATTTAATCACATTTTGGGGGTGAGGGAGATGTGGCTGGAAGCAATAACAAAGATCTTTCTTCTGACTTGGGTACATGTTGCAGGGCTGTTTTGAACCCAGTGAAAGTGGTTGACATTTTGAATGACTCTTTTCCTCACATTTTGGCTGATGAAATTTGCACAAATTGCACTAATAACTAGATATCAGCATTTTCGCATTTCAAGTGAGTGCAACTAGTTTGAAAATTACAAAATTACTTCAATTGAAAATAGATTTCTGTACCATCCACCAAGCTGCCTTGTTGACAACAGATAACTCTCCAACCTAAAACCCTTAACATGTTTTGAATAGGCGGTTCAGTACCCTGTAGCCCTGTGTCATTTAATATAGCGTTCTCCAACTTAAAAACTAAGCACAGCTCAGTTTTGTAACACACAGGATAACCCTAACACACAGGATAACCCTAACACACAGGATAACCCTAACACACAGGATAACCCAAACCCACATGATAACCCTAACCCACAGGATAACCCTAACCCACAGGATAACCCTAACACACAGGATAACACTAACCCACATGATAACCCTAACACACAGGATAACCCTAACACACAGGATAACCCTAACACACATGATAACCCTAACCCTAACACACAGGATAACCCTAACACACAGGATAACCCAAACCCACATGATAACCCTAACCCACAGGATAACCCTAACACACAGGATAACCCTAACCCACATGATAACCCTAACACACAGGATAACCCTAACACACATGATAACCCTAACCCTAACACACAGGATAACCCTAACCCACATGATAACCCTAACACACAGGACAACCCTAACATACAGGATAACCCTAACACACAGGATAACCCTAACCCACATGATAACCCTAACCCTAACACACAGGATAACCCTAACCCTAACCCACATGATAACCCTAACACACAGGATAACCCTAACACACAGCATTACCCAAACCCACATGATAACCCTAACCCACAGGATAACCCTAACACACAGGATAACCCTAACCCACATGATAACCCTTACCCTAACACACAGGATAACCCTAACCCACAGGATAACCCTAACCCACATGATAACCCTAACACACAGGATAACCCTAACCCACAGGATAACCCTACCCCACATGATAACCCTAACCCTAACCCACAGGATAACCCTAACCCACAGGATAACCCTAACCCACAGGATAACCCTAACACACATGATAACCCTAACACACAGGATTACCCAAACCCACATGATAACCCTAACACACAGGATTACCCAAACCCACATGATAACCCTAACCCTAACACACAGGATAACCCTAACACACAGGATAGGATGCAGTCAGAAAGATTTGTGACTGTTCCTGGAACAGTTGGAAAGGCCTCTGCTAACATGGTGAACTCAACCCTGTTAATGTAAGCCTGAAACCGTAAGTTTGTGTTTGATCTCCACTTCAGATCCTGAGCAGGTTTTAATGGGCGACATGTCTCAGACCTAACCAGGGCTGGGTGCACTTCAACCTCTCAGAGGAGCACACTGTCATTTCCTCCACGCCTCCTACTGTAATCTGCCTAAAGCTTGTAAAGCTGCTTTAAGAGCCTTTGGACTCAGATGGCCTTTTGTCTTTAGAGCTGCTAATTGCTGTACTAAGAGTGGTCTCCTTGTGAACAGACAAACACGGATATTGGCCATTAAAATGTTCATTTGCATCATGGTGCATTAATAGCAGTCCTAACAGGCCAGGTTCTGTTCATATTTAGGATGTGGGGCTCTATCCCACCCCAGCACACCAGGAAACCGTCTAATTCACATATTGATTTACAGAAACGACTATAGGTGGGTGTGTCCACTGCAGGACTAGTAGACCCAAGCAGACTAGGGAGCCAATACAAAAAAAGTGGTTGATTTCCTGCCTCCCTCTGTCTCACCATCTGAGTGAGTGATGGATGGCTCGCTGAGGGACTTTCTGATGTCCGTCAGCCTTCGGAGGAAGACGCACTCTTTGAATTCAGCCCTCTGCCCGGTCCATCTTTTGCAAACCGATGGGAGGCCGGCTTAGCCAAGTCCAATGTGTGCGGTTGTCTTAACAGATGAGTGGTACTCTTTCAATACGTGGCTCCTACCTCACCTCCTGATGCTGCAGTGGTTTTCTATATGTAGCATCTTATATACAGCATCTTATATACAGCATCTTATATGTAGCATCTTATATATAGCATCTTATATATAGCATCTAACCACTAGTGATTGAAATTCCAAATCGATAGTTACGTATTATGATAAGAAAACTATTGTTTCTTATCTTTCTGATAATGTAGCCAGTTTGTTTTCTGCGCTGACTTTCCTTAATCAATGAAAAATAGTTCTGATGGTATTCTCTTGTTTCTCTGCAACAGACAAGCAGCACGGTGATCAATGTGTTGGTGATGTTCCAACAACACAGACTCAAAACACAGATTTTCTTTTCACTTTGTATTCTGATAACATCCCTGGGGATGGTAAATATAGGATGGCCACACTTCACAAATACAACAGAGCTCCACCCCAGAAGTGACCTTACTGTGGGAATGTCTATAAGCTGAGATGGACTGACTTTCTTTTCTAATTTGAATGACTTGAAACAACCATCTTCAAACATTTCCCTGGGATAACATGACAAAAGACCAGGAAACAGAAAACAGAACAATGCCCTATAGACTGAAGGACTGAATCTCCCAATAAAGGAGAGGGGAGAAACATGACAGCATCTCAGAGAATAGCACACCCAACTCAAGAAGCCATATTAGCTTTGGGGCCACAAGCAACATACAAATGAGTCTTTGTTATGTCTACTTTAAAACACACAATATATCACAATGCATGTGGCCATTTCCAAAGCTATCACTTGTGGTTGCTTGTGAGTCCTTTGATGCTGGGTCTCTGTGTTTGGGTTGAATGTGTTCTTTGTCCAGACTACAGTCTGCATGTTGTGGATTTGCTTTGACCCATCTAGGGAATGCATGTTTTGATTACAGTAGAGGTTTTAGAGAGAATGTCTCTACTTCTTCCACTGAGACAGAAACGTGTTCTGTATCTTTTTAGCTCCACGTGTGTTTTAAATGTCTGTGTAATAACATGGAGATGTGGGTCTTGACTCACCTGCTTTCCGTCCAGCGTGTAGATCTTCTTGACCACGCCGCTCTCCAGCTTTATGGCCTCCGTGATGTCGGTGAGCACCTGTTCAAAGGAGTGTGCCGTCTTCTTGTTGAGCAGGACACGAACGGCCTTTCTGGGCTTCACGCCACTCCGCATCACCGTCACCAGCTTGGGCCGAACAAACTCCTTACCCTCCCGGGCCTCGCTGGCCTGCTTACTGGCCAGGCTCTGGAGGTTCTTCTGACTGGCAGAGGCCTTCACATTCACGGACCAGTTGGGATTGACGTTCTTCGTGTAGTCAACCTTCTTGTAGAAATTCTCAGACGCGCAGACGTAGCTTTCCCCTAAGGTTGCGGGAGATGACAGAAAGGAAAGAGACATAGCTTCAGGAATGAGGTATGCAACTGGCATCTGAAAGTCTTGACAGGAAACTCGGATGTTTTTCATCTCCCAGAGAAAATTTAAGCATCAACAAAAGCCAACGTAACATGAGAAATCATAACCCCTGGAAAATGGAGGTATTATTAACTGTAGTAGAGCCACATAACCTCAATGCCACAAGGTCACAGAATCACAAGGTGGCAGAATATATTGTAGTCTTCTATGAGGGACAAAACACCAACAAATCCTCATGTAAACAATGCAAACTGGAAAGACAAGCATTTTTTTCAAGACTAAATCTTACACTGTATTGAAAGACTGGCGATGATTTAGGTACCAAATTCTAAACTTTGTTGAAAGGCTAGCTATAACTTTTTTACTAAATCTTACACTACACCGAAAGACAAGCAATTATTTCCCACATATATTTACACTGAGCCAGAGTCTACTTCCTCCCTTTCAGTAATTGCTGGAGCATCTCCATTAACCCGATCCACAGAATGGTGACCTGTGTGGTGATCTCTCCACCAATCATCAAACAGCAGAAGGAGACTGCTCCGTCAGAGATACACATGACTTAGGAGGACCGTAGCAACCAAGGAAATGGAATAATCAAGAACAAAGGACCCTAAAAGGCTTTTCCCCAATCAGTCGATCCCTCACTCTTCTACACACATCCATTAACCAATACGGCAAATGTCATACTACTCCATGAACTCCTCTCAACCATATCTAACAGCATGACTTTGAGGAGGCTATATTAGCTCAAGCTATTGTTCTAGACGTCTTAATCCTTCTTTAAACACAAAATTGACCATATCTCATATTCCTATTACATCCCTCACACTCATCTATATGCACTTACGGGGGCTTACTCACACCAGACTACCATGGCACGCTCCTCCGCTGATGGAATTAGCATCTGACATGTAGCGACGCCCTCCCACCGATCATATCTGTGGTTCTACTATGTGGCCGTGGGTCTCAGCCTTAGTCACTCCAAAGGGACTAGTGACAAACATTGGATAGAAAGCGAGACAGTGAATGAGAGCTAAATGAGAAACCCTGGAAAGGGGGAATTACTATTCAC
The DNA here is from genome assembly GCA_016801125.1 of Novumbra hubbsi. NCBI lineage: Eukaryota > Metazoa > Chordata > Actinopteri > Esociformes > Umbridae > Novumbra > Novumbra hubbsi. Next base: position 4,371 of record JACXGK010014868.1, on the reverse strand, counting down.
GGCACAAGGCCCTGAGGTGAAGAGGAGAGAGTGGAATGTTTACAAGCTAAGAAGAGGACAGGCTAGCCAGTCGGTGGCTGGATGGATGGTATCTGTCACTGAAAGAGGAAGTGAAGCAGAGAAAGATCGATTGAATCTGCAAATAGGAGAGAGTGCTTCAAGACCATTCTCATGAGTAATGTGAGGCTGGGAATGGAAGCTACTGTAGCTAGGGGACAAAGCTGAAATGACAATGAGGGAAAGGACAAACAGCAAAGCCTGAGCTGGCAGATAAACACCCCTGACCAGAGATCACTCATAATGAGTTACAATTTAAAATAACCCACAGGGATACCAGTAGGAAAGTCTGTGCAATTTTTATTGGGACATTTGTAAACCCAGTGAGAAATCTTTTGGCCTTAAAATATAAGCTCTTCGGGTGGAAAAAAATGATACATTGACTATAGGGTTAACGTGCAGACTGTAAGCTTTAATTATTTGCCATTTTCTCACATCTGATGAACAATTTATGGAATACCATATGTTTTTTTTGTATTTAGTTTTCTTTAGGTATTTTAGAATACCAAAAGTATTTGGACAATTGCCCATACAGCAGTTTAATAACTGTGCTGGTTTGCACTGTTAGTGCAAGCACAAGAGAATAGCCAATGTTTCTTTATTTATTCTAGGCATGTCATTTCTGTTACTTGTTCCTTACATTCCTGGTGTCTGACAACATGAAGACATGTGTCCATGGCAGGATTGCTGGCCATCATGATGCATATTAATCAGAATGAATTAATCTGAAAATCCTACTGGAAAGCTACTAGGCCAAAATATGGAATGCTCCTGACTGATCTGATTCCAATTGAGCGTTTCACATCATGAAGACAAAAAGTAAGGTAAAAAAATTCCTGAACTTCCTCAAAATCACAACTGAATCACAATACTATGTGCTAAAGAAAACTTTACAAATATTAGGCTGTATCTACAAAGGCCAATATTTAGCTATCAACTCCTAATAAAAAAAGAACCGCTCAATATGAAATTACTTAGAACTTCTAAATGTAATATTAGGGATGGAACTTCAGGACAGTTTAACCAGTCAACGCCAAGACTTTAGCAGTATACAATTCTGAAAACTACATTCATAGCGAAACCTCAAGCAATCTCATATAATTATTTTAATAAATAAACAGATACATTTAAATAACTTAGGGACAGCAAAACAATGTGCATATAACTTTGAGATATCGATTCTAGAGATCAGAGTATTGATAAAAAAAAATTAAAAACTTTATTGCGATTCTACATAAAATATTTGTATCAGCATAGAACTACTGTCTAACTATGTTTGGTAAAAATGGGAGACTAAGCACAAAACCTGCTGTTTTGGATCGTTCATCATGTGAATGAAGAAACTCTGCACCAGAAACATTAATATATGCTGAATGCACATAGTATATATAGTATATACATACATTAGTGTGCAAAAGTCTTAAGCCACATGACTACATTGTTTATAACTGTTTATCTGGGTCGTACAAGTAAACGTCAATACAATAAAAAGTAAAAAGAATTGTGGCCTTGTTTGGTCAAGTGGTCTGGACCAGTGCCTGTGACACAAGTGCACTGCAGGTATAAATGTTATAAGTGTTTCAAAGCAAGTCAACACTAACTGCCCAAATAACTAGCTTGGCACCATTGTCTCAGTGGCCTAAGGCTTTTGCACAGTACTGTATATATGAAGAGAAATTAGTGGAGGAACAGAAAAGATCATAACTGGGCTGCTTGTGTAAATGCTTAGTTTGGCTCAGTTAGTGTATAATATCAGTTGGCTAGTAAGTTGATCCCATAACACAGATCATGTGATAGAACGTTAACCCCTACAACATGACAAACCCAAGCATAAGATGATCCCATAACACAGATCATGTGATAGAACGTTAACCCCTGCAACATGACAAAACCAAGCATAAGATGATCCCATAACACAGATCATGTGATAGAAGGTTAACCCCTACAACATGACAAACCCAAGCATAAGATGATCCCATAACACAGATCATGTGATAGAACGTTAACCCCTGCAACATGACAAAACCAAGCATAAGATGATCCCATAACACAGATCATGTGATAGAACATTAACCCCTACAACATGACAAACCCAAGCATAAGATGATCCCATAACACAGATCATGTGATAGAAGGTTAACCCCTACAACATGACAAACCCAAGCATAAGATGATCCCATAACACAGATCATGTGATAGAACGTTAACCCCTACAACATGACAAACCCAGGCATAAGATGATCCCATGACACAGATCATGTGATAGAACATTAACCCCTACAACATGACAAACCCAAGTGTAAGATGATCCCATAACACAGATCATGTGATAGAACGTTAACCCCTACAACATGGCACAGAGGCCTGCCCCCTCCCCCATCTGCCTCCCTTTTTCAGTCTTCACGTGGTCGACAGACTCAATTCACTGCCTTTCCTCCAGACACCCCACGGTAACGACACAACCGGCGTAGTTGTTCAGACATGACCGTACATGGGCTACAGTATCATGTGCATCCCAAGAGAACCTGTGAACATTTTGATCTACCTTATGACGAAAGGAGGGTGACTCTGGCTAAGCACATGAATAAGTCACGCCTAAAAATTACCTCAGCGCATCAATATGCTGTTAAAATATAATATTCAATGTCTAGCCAAAATACTCATCTGAATATCTACTAGACGTCTGCTTTTTTATATGTGGTGCCAAATATTATTATAGGGTGTGTCTTTAGATCCAATGTGGTATATTAAAGCAGATGCCAAGTGCATAAATTACACTAGCACATGTGAGAGAGAACCCTGTATCTGAAAATGCCTCTCTCCTGAGAAGCATTGCATAAAGAGAAGAGACAACTTTTCAAAGAGCATTATGACAGCATCTACCTAGAGAGCGTCTCTTACACACAGTACCTGGAAAGAATTTTACTTTCATCAGATCTGACGGACGCAGTAATAAGATGGAGGAAATAGAGCTACGTCTCACCGGCATTGCTGGTGACAAATTGCCGCGCAAACAGCGTTAAAGGCAACTCTCGACGTTCATGCAGGTAAGCCCGTCCTGATTCCACCCGAAGACAAGACGCCAGCCAGTACTACTAAGCCGAAGCCTGCTATCCGCTGAGCTGCGGCCCCCTGGCTCTTATGGTACAGTACGGTAGGGACCAGAGGCCTGGAGTGAGGTGTGCCCCCTGACTCTTATGGTACAGTACGGTAGGGACCAGAGGCCTGGAGTGAGGTGCGCCCCCTGGCTCTTATGGTACAGTACGGTAGGGACCAGAGGCCTGGAGTGAGGTGTGCCCCCTGACTCTTATGGTACAGTACGGTAGGGACCAGAGGCCTGGAGTGAGGGGCGCCCCCTGGCTCTTATGGTACAGTACGGTAGGGACCAATGGCCTGGAGTGAGGTGTGCCCCCTGGCTCTTATGGTACAGCACGGTAGGGACCAGAGGCCTGGAGTGAGGTGTGCCCCTGGCTCTTATGGTACAGCACGGTAGGGACCAGAGGCCTGGAGTGAGGTGTGCCCCCTGGCTCTTATGGTACAGCACGGTAGGGACCAGAGGCCTGGAGTGAGGTGTGCCCCCTGGCTCAGGCTCATATTGTAAGGGGTCAGCCTTTCCCTGCAGTGTGTAATGACTGAGGCAGGAGCAGCTGGTCACACCTCTCCCGTCTCCTATCTGGATTTATTATACCTTCCATCTCTTATGTGTCTCTCTCTCTCTCTCCCTCCACATGTGCCCGGTCTATCCTCCCTCACGCCGCCCCATCAGGCTCTCTCAGGGAAGCGAGGAGCGCCAGAGACCCCCAGAGGACATCCATCAACCCAGGGCTTCCTTCCTTGCGCCACGCAGCACTAGACAATGGCCAGCGGGGGAGGATGCAGCAAGGGAGTTAATTATCTCCCCATAGGATGACCTGCCCTTTTGTGCACACACACACACACACACACGCTAACTCACTCCCTCTCCCTTCTATACATTGTCTCCTTAGCCTAAGACACACACCCGCCACATCCACCACCCCTGAGCTCCAATCTTCTTTCCTGGACAGATCACATGGAAGAGATGATCACCTCATTCTCATCAAATTAAGACATGTTAATCTCTTTGTGTCATTTGCATAATCCATTCACACCGCTTGGGCTTCCAGGCATTTTGGAAAATATTTCTGCAAAACACTCAACACACAAGAAATTACATGTTGCTTTTTATTCAGGCCAAAATGAAAATAAAAAGGCAGATGGGTTTGTGTCAGAAAGGGAGAACAGGTTTATGGGGTGTTGGGGTGAGGGTGTGTGTGGGTGAGGGGGTGTTGGGGT
>JACXGK010014866.1:0-11077 GCA_016801125.1 Novumbra hubbsi | reverse complement strand
TGGGGTCATATTACAGTGCTGTGATGTAACGTGGGGTCATATTACTGTCCTGTGATGTAACGTGGGGTCATATTACAGTGCTGTGATGTAACGTGGGGTCATATTACTGTCCTGTGATGTAACGTGGGGTCATATTACAGTGCTGTGATGTAACGTGGGGTCATATTCCAGTGCTGTGATGTAACGTGGGGTATTTTTACAGTGCTGTGATAAGGTGTACTCACCAGAGATGGTGACCGTAGAGCCGACATCGATGATGCCGCTGTTTGGCCGGACGCAGTATCTCCTGGGTGCTGTTGTCTTTACTTTGAAACAAACCCTTCTATCAGACGGGTTCTTCAGCTTCAGGTTGGTGGTGACTACATCTGTGAAGGGACCTGATGGAGGAAGAGGGGGGTAATCAGGCGAGGATACAAACCATAGCATCCATTCCTGTGGTCAGGGAGTACAAGTCATATCTACAGCCATAAAACCATGTAAACCAATTAAGCCTCCACACGCTCGGCTAACGACGTCTGTGTAGGACACACGTCCTCAATATCAGACCTGGAAAAGACATCCAGGAAATGACTTTGGCAGGTAGCAGCCTCTTGAACGGTTAGATGAGATCTTCAGCCAGAAACTGGACAGCCAGTGTTGATAAAGCCTGCGATATGACTGGCTGACTTGGGAATAGGTTACCACCTTCCAAATGGTGCTCCAATCCCTTCATAGTGCGCTATTTTCAATGAGCGCTATATAGGGCCCTGGTTAACAGTAGTGCACTAACAACAATGGAAACACGTCTTTAGGGAAGCAGCCTTGACCTACTGCTGCCCTCGCCATCATGTGACCATTGGCCCGTTGGTCTTCCATTAGGACATTAAGTACAGCCAGCATGGCCTCAACCATCATGTGACCATTGGCCTGTTGGTCTTCCATTAGGACAATAAGTACAGCCAGCATGGCCTCAACCATCATGTGACCATTGGCTTCTTGGTCTTGCATTAGGACATTAAGTACAGCCAGCATGGCCTCAACCATCATGTGACCATTGGCTTCTTGGTCTTCCATTAGGACATTAAGTACAGCCAGCATGGCCTCAACCATCATGTGACCATTGGCCCGTTGGTCTTCCATTAGGACAATAAGTACAGCCAGCATGGCTTCAACTTGGTCCTTTGATGCTTCAGGTTGGGGAGATGTTCCATCGTGTTGTCAACAAAGAGGGAACCAAGTCAAAAACCCAACAAACTCAATTCCACCAATTAACAATGTGAAGAAAAACACCAACCATGCAGATGAATAGAAGAACCAGACACCACTAGAAGGACAGATAAGAGCCTAATACTTCCCCTTCTGCCGTGACTCATCAACAACATCTTCTCAGATCACTGATGAACTGAGGTGATCGCAGACGACAACTGAGAATCTTAGTCGTCAATTGGCCAAACAACACCAGACTTGCATTAGCAAATGCGTTTTCCAATTCTAGTGCAATAACTCAACAACCTCTGCAAGCGATATTTCTATAAAGGGCCTGATTCAATTAATTAACCTCCGGGTAAAACAAGTGTTTCCGTCCACCAGGACCAGAGTGGAATAACCCTGATAGACTTTTAATCTAAATGAATATAGGCACAACATGGTCATGACATATTGTTCATAGGAATTAGGGTTATAAACATTGTGCATACTATTAAAAAAATATTGACGTTAGTGAGGAAATCCACAAACCCAAACCCCATCCATACACATCTCCATGACACCACTGCCCATCATATTGTTCCTCACTTCCAAGGCTAGTCAACATGAAAACCTGATCCCCTCATATAGCCAGCTACCTGCAGCTCCCTAGAACAAAATAATTAGAATAATTTACTAAATAAAATAAATACAATTATTTCCTGACGGAGGACAAGCATTGCATTTCACAACGCCGTATGTTTGACCAGCAGCCAACCTGAACTCAGGAACAGGGGGCCCCCATCCACTGCTAACTTGGTAATGTAAGGGAAACGGCTCAAGATTAGAGGACTACAAATTTAGAGGGATGAATGTTTGAATACAGTGCGATTTGACAAGAAAGTGAATTGAGTAGGAATTCAGACATCTTACCCAGTCAAAATTAGTTAAAATATTGCCAATCGTCACTAACGCTGACACCGGTGTATACATCGCTGTCACACCCCCACACACACACACTGGTTCATGCAATGCCAACATCACCGGCTCTCGGTAGCTCTGGGATCACCATCAATGCCCCAGAAACAAGTGCTTTTGGAAATACACTTTTGAGAAGTGGAACAAATCCGCTGCTGTATAAAGAGTCAAGAGTAAAATGTTACTGTGACTTGTTAAACTTGAATATGTAATTTCTAATATTGGTTAGAAGTGTTTATTAGTAGAATATAACAGATATAAGATCCTACTTCCAACAGCTGTGCTTTTTATAAGCAAAAGAAAAATAATTGCATCAGGGTTTGTCTGACGAACAACTTGATTTAGAAAAGGTGTTAGAATAAATACCACATTTATAAGGCAACAATAATATCTCACATATGACCAGAATTGTTACAAATTATTTATAACACTTCAATTAATTAACTAAAAGTCAACCATCTTTAAAATATAATTTTTGCAGAACGCAAAAGCAAATGAAAAGTCCACTTGAATAAAAATGTTAGTAACTCCCATGTTTTGCATAAATATTTGAACTAATAGGCAATGTCTTGAGACAACGGTCAATGTCAATATTCGTTATTTGTGACAGCTGGGCTGTATAGCATCTTCGTCCCAAAGCAGGGATCAGCAACCTTTACTGTCCAAAGAGCCATTTTCCCCTATTGGCCACCAAATAAAATTTGCCTGGAGCCGCAAAAGCAATTTGATGTCACAGCTCAAATTATTTTATATATAGTGTTACAATATATAAAAAATACAATAATTAAATATTTAATTTATGAAAATATAGAACAAGAATAAAGAAAAATCTTTTTATTTATGCTGGCATGTGTAAGCCTATAGAGGTAAATTAAATAGAAAAATGCTGGTCTATATGGGTCCTTCCCATGTTTGTGGAATATACATCAAATTAAAAGTAACCTGCTTTGAAATAAATAAAACATATACAGTAGCTGCAAGACAATGTCCTAAAAAGAGTAAAAATAAAAATAGGCAAGTTTACCCACAGTGCAAAAAAAATAATAGTAAATAACCATTATTTATTTCCATGTTATTTTTTTTGTCAAAGCCCCAGAGAGCCGCAGCAGAGCCGTTAAAGAGCCGCTTGTTGCCGACCACTGCCCCAGAGGAAGTAGTGCTACTAAGCTAGAATTTCCAGCTTCAAGCGAAATAGAGGTGGAAGTGTTTTGTCATCTTGCAGCACTCAAATTCACATGCATGTCCTTAGAGACTTAAAAGTCACTCAAGGAGCAGCTGTTACTACGTGAGATGTATTTCATTTGCTAATATCGTTTAGTATTCTCATATCGTTGTCATTTAGTCAGGCACCAATTCCCAAAAAGCAGTGACAAACCACGAGCTTTTAATTTGGTGACTAAAGGAAAATGTATAGCTTGTGACTAATGATCGGTATTCTTTGGGACCGATCCAAAGACATCAGGGGCATTGAAACTCGCTTCCAGTCAATAGTTCCACTAGGTTCCGCAAACAACACATAGCGCGGACAGGAGACGGGGCGTGGCCAATCCAGACAGTCTTGTCTTCACAACCCATGGATAAATTCATTTCAGGTTTCATATTGACAAGGCGAATGATGCCTACTTGAATTACTTGTAGCAATAATGTCTCTGCAGTCCATAGTTCCTTCTGCTGACCGTCACCATCAATTGTACGTGGCACCATATTGCTTTTCACAACCTAAATATTCATGTCAGTATTTGTGTCCCATTTGAACATCTAAAAACGTCTGAACTGGTCTTGTTCGGGGTAGACGGGGTGTCTGTAACTTCTGTCAAACTACGGTAATAGCACAAACTGTCAACATCAGCAGCGTGAAAGCAAAATAAACTAACACGTCTACAAGTGAAGGTAAGACAACCTGAACATTTGAAAACAAACAAACAGATATGACTTTTGAGCAGCACCACATACGTGAAGCGCCGCGCCCTCTCTGATGGCAACCAGTTTGGGTGCATAGCCAGCTAACTCAGCAATAACTTCCTTTCAACGAATCACCTGTCATTCGTTGTGTGCAATATCGACTCAGAGCATGGCGCAAACACTGAATGCGGCAGTTTGGCCTATTTTGAATGTAGTCTCTCTTTAGATAGCTAACACAGGCCAGTACAGTGTATTTTCAGAAAACAGCTGTGTAACAACAGTAGCCGACTAGAAAGCTATCCAAGTTAGCCCCGTTGTCATGACAATCCCTTACTCATTAGATAGCTACCTAGCTAGTTAGCCAACAGTAAAGTTGTCCAGGTAGCGTAACTAGACCCCACTAACTAACAACACTGCACCTGTTGTGAATTTGACTTTAAAGCACTTTATCAACTTTGACTGACACGCTATATGAAGGTTTGTAGCTAGCAAGATTACCGTTTCACAGACAATACATGTAATAGCAGGCTAGCTAACTAACTACATGTCATACCAATCATACTATTACGACAGTAGTGTTTGGAAACAGATAAGTTGTTTGATATAACTACCAGCTCGTACTACCTAGTTCGTATAAGGAATGTCCTGAGTTGATAACGCAAATCTCTACGCCACTACCTGTATCTTATATATATCCAAGATATACAGTATACAGTAAGTTAGCTAGTTTTCGATGTTTGGTAGGACACTTTGAACTCTATGGCTAATGTCAGCTAGCCACTGTAGTCATTCCTCTGGGCATTATGTCACAGTGAACGGTCAGGAAGGCATGCAGTCACAGACCTAAACGGTTCGGCATAGTTTGACAAGAAGCCAAGACTCACGCCGGTTGTCCACGTCACTACAGTACGGGGATTCACATAGGCCTTTCTCCTTTCCCAAGCTCAAAATGGCGGAGGAGTCAAGCAAACGTTACCCAAAAAACTAACCGAAGCGGGTGAAATATATAAATAATAAGACAATTCGTTAAATGTCTTCGATATGTAAATGAAACTTCCAGCGGCATTAAATGATCTTACCTTTGAACCTGAGATCAGCGGAGGGCTCGAGAACCAATATCTGCTCCAACTTTGACATTTTTCGCTGGCTAACGTTGGCAGGGGAGTCACTGACCAGAGGAAATCCAAGTAGCTAGCTAGCGAACTAGATTTGAACAAGTCAGTAAGTCGTTCGCTGACTGGTCTCTCCGGGCTGAGAACCTGAACGAGCACACGGGAGCACATCTGAACGCGCGATTCTAACGCGCGCTCATGTTGTGTTTTCCTTTGTAATTAAGTAATTGAGTTGTAGCTGATTTGTTAAGTTAGTTAGCAAATCAAATGTCATGTTCAGATATACCTATATCACGAGGACAACTGGCTATATCAGTTACCTTTAAGCAAGTTATGGGTTACCAGGGTTTTATGGAGTAAGGCACATGGATTTCTGTGTCAGGGTAACATCTTAGGTCTCCTGAGGATGTCTGTGTGTACATATGGGGACCTAATGTTTTATCAATGATAGTAAAACATTGTGCCCTTTGGGGAAAGTGTGATTATTTTACTTAAATGTAAAGGGGGAGTATATGTACAACCCTGTTAACAAAAAAATGTGGATGAGTAAAAGGTATAGAAAAACAGAATGCAATGATGTGCAAAGCATTTAAACCATATAGTCAATAACAAATAGAACAAAGACAATATATCAAATGTTGAAATTGTGAACTCATTTTGTTTCTTGAAAAATATATTCCCAATTTTGAATTTGATGCCAGTAACACTGAAACGTGGGACAAGGCAACAAGAGACTGTAAATCTCACAACTGATTAGTTGATCAGTTACATGATTGAGTATAAAAAGAGCTTTCCAGTCTATTCTTTTGGAAAGGGATTGTACATTTTTGTGTGTGTCTTTGTTTGAAAGAGAACCTGCATGCTAGCTGCATGTGTGTTTTACCAAAACACAATTCTGCTTGTTTTCCAACATATTCAGAGAAGTGTTGTTCTCTGTAGTCTTCCTGTCTATTTTAACCTTTCAAAGACCTGTCCACTGGTTTGGGTGAGTGGCTGTGCAGACCCTCATGCCTGCGGTAAACTATCGGGAGACGAGGGCTTCCTGGAGTTGCCTAAAGCATCTGAAACAGAGCCTGCCTGAGGAAGGCCCACTCAGAAACTCCCCATCTATTTACAGCATCCACAAAGGTCAGCCACCAATGGCATCACTATTTAGGATACGCGCCTAGACAAACGTGTTGACCAACCTGGGTTTTGTGGAGTCAATGGATGCTCAAAAGTGTTTGAAGTAACCACAATGTAATCACTTCCCCAGGAGTAGTGGATTGGTCTACAGTCGCATAAAGGTGCAATCTGCAATTTCTGGCTGCTCGTTGTTGAAGTACCACTGTCTTTCCAAAATGGTCTCTGTGAATTCTGTACTATGGAATGTATGTTTCTAATTGTGCATGTCATCAAAACCATTCAATAGTTATCAAAATCATTCAGTTTCCAACATGGAATTTCATGGATAACAGAGGTGTGATAGGGATTTTAGTTATAGATAATGCACAAATAAATAACTTATTACACATTCAGCCCAAAATACAAGGTCTTAAAACAAATTGTGTTAATCCCAAAAGTCCATGACTACATCTTTAAGGCAGCAGAATAAAAACCAGGCCTCTGATCTACCTATATCAGATTAACCGTTTCCCACCTCCCAACACTGCTTTCTGGAGTTGACCTAAAGCACACCATATCTCCCTACGATCCATCTGGGATCACGTCATGAAGCGGGTCAGTCAATGCATGTCACAACGCATTGACTGACCCAACTGTCAACCAGGTTTGGCCTCCAGCTAAATCTGTTCTGAGGTAATGTTCAGTGGGCCAGAATATAAATACCAGTGAAATTAATAGGCAGAACAACACATTAACGGAACACAGACAGTGACACTAAATTACATAATTTCAATCTAATTAAATTTCTGACGTAAACAATGTAGGCATTTTTTGTATAACAAACATTTTTGTGTGTCTTTAAGCCTATTTATCTGTGTTAATATGGGGGAAAATACTTTGACGCAACATCTATGTTTTGTGTAAAAATGAGATCAAAACCATTCATTTTCAAATGTCAGCATATTGGCCCCATTTCAACCGACTCCAAATGTCCTTTGGGAGTCATTCTTCATTAATGGGAGCTAAATATACTACTTACCAAAATTAGAGCAATTAGCATGAAGCACAACCAGATAAACAGGTAGAGGATGCCTGCAGTTTGTGAACCAGCATAGCCACTTGGATTGAAACCAGGTGCTACAGTTACAGGTAACAGACACACCAATGGTGGGAGTAGTGTAGTAAAACCAGGTGCTAAGGTTACAGGTGACATGCATACCAATGGTGGGAGTAGTGTTGTAAAACCAGGTGCTACGGTTACAGGTAACAGATATCCAATGGTGGGAGTAGTGTAGTAAAACCAGGTGCTACGGTTACAGGTAACAGATATCCAATGGTGGGAGTAGTGTAGTAAAACCAGGTGCTACGGTTACAGGTAACAGACACACCAATGGTGGGAGTAGTGTAGTAAAACCAGGTGCTACGGTTACAGATAACATGCATACCAATGGTGGGAGTAGTGTAGTAAAACCAGGTGCTACGGTTACAGGTAACATGCATGCCAATGGTATGAGTAGTGTAGTAAAACCAGGTGCTACGGTTACAGGTAACAGACATACCAATGGTGGGAGTAGTGTAGTAAAACCATGTGCTACGGTTACAGGTAACAGATATCCAATGGTGGGAGTAGTGTAGTAAAACCAGGTGCTACGGTTACAGGTAACAAACACACCAATGGTGGGAGTAGTGTAGTAAAACCAGGTGCTACGGTTACAGGTAACAGACATACCAATGGTGGGAGTAGTGTAGTGAACACGACCATAATAAAGGGTAGTCTTATAAAAACTATGACCTGCCTTTTACAAAGTGTTACATTTGGTTCTAAAGGCCCCAAACCCACCTATGCCCTCTGACCCCAACTAGTCAATCCCAAACCATTTCAGCTGAGACCAGGCCACCTCTCCTAAATGACAGGGCGGGGAAACACTGTATTAATATAACAACTCTCAAAGTAGATTACCTAACAGTTTCTTTCAACAAGTCAATCCCATGAGGAAATAGAAATATTACAATTTTATTAGTATACAGATTAATATATCAAATGTTAATCTGGTCCGCATATGTTATAATAAAGAGAATAAATTGACCCCAAGCAAACAAAAATGTAACAATTTAAACTATGAATAGAAATCCACTTCATATTACACTACAAAGTGGAAATTTAAACAAAGGCCCTTTTTTGCATTGCACAACAGACAGTGTTGACAGGCATTCAGGCTAAAATATGTGCAACTACATGAGATTATTGACAGTTGTACAGCCCAGTGTAGCAGAACACTGACGTTTGAACAAAATCCTTAATGTAAATCTAAAGTACAAAATGCTTTTTACAATATGGCACAGCAGATCTAAAAGGAAACATTGTCCATACTTCTACAAAATAGGGCAGACACATTTCAATTGACTGTAGGACTACTTAAGGCCAATTCGACTATTTGATGGGCAATTGCTAGGGTTTGTAGACATCTAAAACAAACACTGTATCGAATATATTTGATGAAACACTAGACAAAACTACCACAGTGGTCCAGTTTCCAAAAACAGACAGTAATTTCCCTTGCTATACATCTGGCCTACAGCTGTGTTTTCTATTATATTGTCTATTTTTCAGTCAATATCTCATCATGAAGAAAATCTATCAGCAAATGGTTGTTACTATAAAAGACAGAGGTCCATGTAACTACTTCATTATTGACATTTTGAACATTATACATTCTCCAGAAATGCATTGTACATGTGCTATGACGACACATACATATATACATTTATTCAATGATAGAAAGTAATTGACAGTCTATGGACTGGGTTCAGACAATCAATTAATGTCATTAACACATGGACTCTATATACACCGGCATAGCACTGGAGTCACAGTGCAATGTTAAGTAAATATCTGGAATATGATTCTGGAATGTAATGTCCAAATAGTATAGGAATACAGAAGAATGCCATCTGTGTCAAAGTAAATTTTGGTTTTATCTTGTTGATTTACTGTGCATTTTATCCAAGCTTCATGTTCAACAAATTAGTCATGAGAGCAGTATTGTTTTTATGTGCTGCTGCAAGTGACTTGAAAATGAATCTTCCACTATGTAAAAGATATCTCCATGCATAAAGGAGTGGCTGTGGAACTCCGTGGAACTCCATGGCTATGGAACAGGCTCCATTTTATTATGACGTTCAGAACCATATCACCGATAGAGGGTGACAAACTGAACTGATTCCTCTATATCCGGCAAGCAAGTCTTAACACAGAAACAACCCCTAGAGAAGTCTTCTGAATTGTCCCCTTTGGGGTTTGTAGGGGTAATTTCAGGAATTTACAGAAACAAAAGTTATTTTAAAGCCTCAAAGCCAAAAGCCCTTCTGTCATTCCTTTCACCCCTGAGACATGAATCTGCAATCTGCCGGAGACTTCCTGCCTCCTCGTGTCAGGCGTTTCAGGGACCCTGCAAAAGGATAGTATGGATGTACGACTGGAGTGTTGTGTCACCGCCATCTTGATGAAGAGGGCTCATGAACCTTGACCCTGTCCAATCCACAGGAATTAGGGAAGTGCTAGGGGGTAGGAGGTAGAGGGGTAGATGGTAGGAGGTAGGGGGCTAGGAGTTAGTGGGCTAGGAGGTAGGGGGCTAGGAGTTAGGGTTTGGGTGCTAGGGGTCTTTTTTTGTGCCCTTAACAGCAGCGTTTGTTGGATGGAGGGGGTTGTCGGGTGATCTTGAAGGACTCGTTACTGTCTACATCTGGATTGTCCAGTGGCGGAATCTGTTTACCTGAAACAACAGAACCCAGGATCAATAAGGTCTAAATCCTAACTTTTATTGAAGTTGAATTTTCCCCTAGATAACAGATGTTAGTTGAAGGGAGTTGCTGACTTCTTTCATAATAGCGCTATTGGAACAGAATGTTGTGGTGGTAGCACAGCTAAAAACATACTGATATTAAAAAATATTCACAGAGGATTTGTTAGAGAAACAATTAAATGAGCAGAAGCGTAGACCTCAGGCCGACATAATAATCAAACCAAATAGGGCTGGTATCATTCGGCCAAATCCTGGAATAAAAACATGTTCAAAGGACACAAGTCCACACTGTCACATTGTGTTAAACAAACTGTTAGAATTGGTCAGATGCTATTACAATGTCTGGCAAAAGACAACCAGGTAGAAACACTTACTGATCTTCTGAAAGAGCTCCTCCACATTGACAGCATTTCTGGCGCTGGTCTCGATGAAAATAGCTGCGATGGATTCAGCAAAGTCCTTAGCCTCCTTCATGGGGACCTCCCTGGTAAACAAGACACTAAAATTAGAACCTAGTTGACTTATATGGGCTAGCGTAACCCGCTCAGCCTTTAACATGGTGATGGGGTTTCATAGTAGAAAAACTTCAGCAAGTTGATCACTTAAATGGGCCATATGGTAAATTTGTACTGTACTACTAGCATAAATACAGGCATAAGTTACCATAAAACATCTGAAGTTAATGTTTTAAATTATCATAACAAATATTATTTTGGCTATACCTGTGGAAGACGGTAAAACTAAATGTAGACCTGTGGAAAATGGTAAACCTAAAAGTATACCTGTGAATGGGTAGGTGTGTCTAAACGTTTGACAGGTACTGGATGTATTGTAGTATTCAACAGCAGTCCTAACACACAACATGACTGGTACTGTATATATTGTAGTATTTAACAGCAGTCCTCACACACAACATGACTGGTACTGTATGTATTGTAGTATTCAACAGCCGTCCTAACACACAACATGACTGGTACTGTATGTATTGTAGTATTCAACAGCCGTCCTAACACA
>JACXGK010014865.1:0-11238 GCA_016801125.1 Novumbra hubbsi | reverse complement strand
TGTTCTAAATGTTCTATCATGAAGAACCTACACAAAGCTATCACTAGATGGCAATCCTCCCTTATTATTTTAAAGAAAATGTATTTTTTCTCCCAAAAATATATATTGGTTGGATGACATTTATTTGTATTTATATTACACAATATTACATCATATTTGGTTGATTTACTGCAGTATCTGACCAATTTATGTATTTAATGGCTTACTTAATAATGTTTTAGCGCAAAGTTTTTTTGGGGGATTACACCTCATTTTTGTGTTTTGAGCTCTATATGTTCAGTGAAAGAAATGCCTAATGTCAGATGTCAACTCAGTCAGATTTTCTGCCGTCACGGCCAATGACAAAGTTGACATTAAATGTGAATTAATCATGTTTTTGTGGTATTCAAGTACATTTCAATTATATGAAATATAGAATTTAGTTTTTCTAATAATGTACAAATACTAAATATGTGGCATGACAGCATATATTGCTTTTTCGTATTGATAGTCATCAATTCTAGCTGAATTAGGGTTGAGGGAACATAAGATTCAGGAAGCATAAGTCTGAGAGAACATGGGGCTTAAGAAACATAAGGCTGAGGGAACATAGACACACCCCACCTCTAGCATAATATAGGCAAATAAGATTAAAGATATACAGAGTGCTGTTGTGTGTTTCAGTTCAGCATGGCTACACAGCATATCTCATTGGAAGACCGTAAAAGTGTCATGGCAAAAGCTGTGAATACTTACAGTGCATCTGGAATCTTGGAGATTTTACATAAAAAATGTAGTGAAAGGTGGAAGATAACAACACAGCATTTCTTTCCCTATATTTAAGAATGTCTGTTTCCCAATAGAGTGCTGATTCTACAGCAAAAGTTTAGAGAATGACACTGGTATTGGTTTACACAAAGTTTGCTACTGCTGTGTTTTTTTATCTTTTGTCAGACGTTACTATGGTATACTGTAGTATAATTAATAGAATTTCACAAGTGTCAATTGACAATTGCATTTAGTACATACAAAGAGTCAATATTTGCATTGTTGACCTTTCTTCTTCCAGGCTTCTGCAATTTGTCCTGGCATGCTGTCAATTCAGTTCTGGGCCACATCCTGACTGATGGCAGACAAGTCTGACAAAGGCATTGTTCATCACCAAACTGTTCTTGGATGATGAGAAGTTGCTCTTGGAGGATGTTTTGGTAAAAAAATGTATTCATGGTGTTCCCCACGTAGGGGTAACCCCACGTAGGGAATACCCTTACAAGCCATTTGCTTAGATGGAAATGGTACTTTAAAACAGTAAGTAAATAAAAGAATACAGTAAAGTTAAACATAACAGTTAAACAGTAAGTAAAAAAGTTAAATAACACATTAAACAGGAAGTGTGCATAATAGTGCAGTGTGCAATGTGCAAGAGAGCAGACCAGTAGTCCAAAGAAGTTCATAATGCATTGTTTGGTTAAGAGGCAGATGGGGTCAGTGTCAATAGAGGTCACCTGGTGATGAGGCCAGCTGCAGGGATTCATCAGAGAAAATGACCATACCCCAGTCATCAGCAGTCCCTGTGCTTTTTGCAGAATATCAGTCTGTCTCTGATGTTTTTCCTAGAGAGAAGTTGAGTCTTTGTTGCCGTTTTTGTCACCAGGCCTTCCTCCAAAAGTCTTACCCTCACTGTGCGTGAAGATGCACTCACACCTGCATGCTGCCATTCCTGAGCAAGCTCTGGACTGGTGGTGCCCCGATCCTGCAGCTGAATCAACTTTAGGAGACGGTCCTGATGCTTGCCGGACTTTCTTGTGCGTTCTGAAGCCTTCTTTAGGGGCAATCTAGCAGCAATATCCTTGCCTGTGAAGCCCTTTTTGTGCAAAGTGAAGAAGGAAAATTGAACTGCACAGATATATGTGCCTATTTATCAATGCATAACTATAGTTATGTATAATTATTTTGTATATTTTCCATTTTGGACAACGGTTACATGTCCTTACATCCTCCATTTGTTATTGAGTATGTGGCATTAAGAAAAACTTGAGAAGCTTTGTTCTGTAAGTTTTTACAAATACTACCTCTAATTGGTTAAACACAGATTGAAGATGGGCACTTTGCCAAGTAAACTCTCCAAGTGTGAAAGTGTCTTTCGTGGGGAATCTGCCTTTTCTGCTGTTTCTCCGTTATAAACACCATGTGATCACATTAAAAGTAGTTTGAACTAAAGTATCTGGCTTCCTAGAGTTGCTTTGAGTAAATTAGAATTAAGTTGACTTTACCTGCGAACCTATGAAAAGCAGGATATACATTTTCCCATAACAAAAGCAATGATGACCGCACATGTTTCCTTGCATGGTTTACAGAGAAAGAACAATGATGTCAAGTCCCACCCTCCTTTTAAAGCTTCCAGCCTGTTATTCTAACTCAATCAGCATGACAGAGTTTTCTTCAGGCTGGTCCACTGACCTGATGTTAGCTGGTCATTTTGAGTCAGGGCTGAAATGCAGTGGACATTTCTTTCGGGGTGGATTAAGCTCATTTGCATGGCAGAGAAGGACTTCACAATTAATTACATTCTGGAGTATATGCAAATTGCCATCATGAAAACTGAGGCAGCAGACTTTGTGAACATTTATATTTGTGTCATTCTCAAAACTTTTGTCCCCGGTTGCACTAGTTCAATCCTCTTCTGGCCCTGCAAGTGTCACTTTGTTCTTTATTTATGTCGCGGAGTCATGCATTGGGAATGTGTCTCCCGTTCTCACACCTTTTGCCCCCAGCGTCTCCTAGTGGTCACATGACCTTGACGCCGCTTGTACTGTCCTCCCTACGCGATAGTCTACTTGTACGAAGTTAGACAGCGAGCCAAACTCCATTCATCAAAGACATGCGAGCCAGGAAGTGAACGTCCCAGTTCCAATATGTATTGCTGTTATTGAAGTTAAAAACCATGAATACTTGTGGATCTATAATGAATTAGAGTGAAACTGCAAGACAAGGAAAATGAGCCAATTAACAATTGAGTCTCTCACAGCCTATAAAGTCTCTCACATTTTTATCTAATAAACAAAGCTGAATTACAACATACAGGTAAACATAACCAATATGCTAGCATAATCAAAGGCTGAAAATATGTTAATTACATCATAACAACAATATACATCAACATGGCATGTATGACGCATGAATAAGAAAACTAACTTACAGCCATTGCTTTCCTAAGCGTAACAAATGCTGATTGAAGAAGATTATTCCAGAGCTCCGATCAGCTTACTATACTAGCAAAGAACGAACCAACCAAAACCCATTTCCATGGTAACGCGGAAGTCTGAATACAGAAAGTGGAACTCAAAACAACCTGTTTCTATGGTAACGAGGAAGTCCGTAGACCAAGAGCGAAACACCGCTCCATTCAAGTGCTAGTTCAGTCCTCTTCTGGCTCATGGACCATAAGTTGAAACATACCATTTGTGAGAAAGCATGTCTTTTCCTGATAGTATAGGTGTTTTTTAGTTATATTCTCTTGTTAAAGAACACAACACAGAGGAAACGTAGTTTGCACACTTGTTCTATATGAGGTACCGAATAGCAAACCAAACAGCTGGTATCAATTATATTGAGAATATTTTTATTTTTTCATGGATCACAGGAGGACAAAATTCTATCATTGTTAATTTGGATAACATCAGATATGATTTAGAAAAAAACTCACCCAATCTTGATAGAACTCAAAAGAAGAGAAGACGCAACACCATGGTGAACATGCCCCTGTCCAAACATTTTTTAAACATATTTCTAGCATCAAATTCAAAATGGGCATGTTTTTATCACAAAACAATCACATTTCTTTGTTTCAACATTGTATATGTTTTTTTTACTATTTTCAATTAAATATATGGATAAAATATTTACACATCATTGCATTTAAGAACGTTTTATACTTTGGTTCTAATATTCAAATTTCTACCACATAATGTATTCAATTTACAAATGTTTTCTCTCCTTTATAGTGAAATCTCATGGCATCCTCGACTTTTATCAAATACTTGTTAACAGATTGGGGAGTTAATTGTGAATACATCAAACATTTTGAAGGTGAACATTTTTATATTTTCATTGTATAATAATACGCAAATATGTATTTAATTATGTTTTTACTGTACAATATATTAGTACACAGATTTAAAGATATCACCTCAATATCACATCTGTGACTTGATTCCAAAAATTAGACTAAGGAATGCAGTTATAGAGAGACACTAAATATTTGTAAAGGTATTGATTAATTATACAGTATGTACATAATGTTAAACAGACTAAGTATGGCCTGTTTTCATTTTTCAGGTAGAGGAACCTTGTGAAAGGCAATTGTTTTTTGGGAAAACCTGCAAAATCGTCAGTGTATCAAAAACTTCTTCTCCCCACTGTATTTGGTATTGTTATGCATAACCACTGTTGTTTTCATTGTTTTCACCAGGACGATAGTAAACATGGGAAGTTTACCCAAAACCACTACTATGGGGGAAACAGACCATGACCTGTTGAATGAAATACCTACAGTGGGGAGAACACGTATTTGATACACTGCCGATTTTGCAGGTTTCCTACTTACAAAGCATGTAGAGGTCTGTCATTTTTATCATAGGTACACTTCAACTGTGAGAGACGGAATCAAAAAACAAATCCAGAAAATCACATTGTATGATTTTTTTGTAATTAATTTGCATTTTATTGCATGACATAAGTATTTGATACATCAGGAAAGCAGAACTTAATATTTGGTACAGACACCTTTGTTTGCGATTACAGAGATCATACGTTTCCTGTAGTTCTTGACCAGGTTTGCACATACCGCAGCAGGGATTTTGGCCCACTCCTCCATACAGACCTTCTCCAGATCCTTTAAGTTTCGGGGCTGTCGCTGGGCAATACAAACTTTCAGCTCCCTCCAAAGATTTTCTATTTGGTTTCGGTTTGGAGACTACAATGTTGCATCCAACATTGGGTTCAGGTACTAGGCCACTCCAGGACCTTGAGATACTTCTTACGGAGACACTTCTTAGTTGCCCTGGCTGTGTGTTTTGGGTCATTGTCATGCTGGAAGACCCAGCCACGAACCATCTTCAATGGTTCGTGGAGTGGCTCTGTAAGAAGCATCTCAAGGTCCTTGGATGCAAGTATTCATCCCCCGTGAGGCAATACTTGGTAGAACCACCTTTCGGTGCAATTAGTCTTAGTCTTTCAATCTTTTGCGGTATGTCTATTCCAGCTTTGCACATCTAGAGATGGAAATGTTTGTCCATTCTCCTTGGCATAAAAGCTGAAGCTCAGTTGCATTTTAACATGCTTTGATCTAAACCATTCCATTGTAGCTCTGGCTGTATGTTTAGAGAATAGTCCTGCTGAAAGATGAACCTTTGCCCCAGTCTCAATTCTCTTGCAGACTGCATCAGATTTTCTTTCAAGGATTGCCCTGTATTCGGCTCCATCAATTCTGACCAGTTTCCATGTACCTGCTGAAAGAAGCATCCCCCAGGCACCACCGTGTTTCACTGTGGATGGTATGCTCAGGGTGATGGGCAGTGTTGGGTTTCTGCCATACTGCCAATCACGAGGTAACATTTGTCTCATCTGACCAGAGCACCTTCTTCCACATGTTTGCTGTGTCTCCCACATGGCTTGTAGCATGGCTTGTAGCAAACTCCAAACGGGATTTCTTGCAGCTCACTTCCAACAACGGCTTTCTTTTTGACACTCTTCCATAAAGGCCAGATTGGTGGAGTACGTGACTAATAATTGTCCTGTAGACAGATTCTCCCATCTCAGTGTTGATCTTTGCAGCTCCTCCAGAGTTACAATGTGCTTCTTGGTTGCTTCTCAGATTAATTCTCCTTACCTGGCTTGTCAGTTGGGGTGGACGGCCTTGTCTTGGTAGGTTTTGTGGTTGTGCCATATTCTTTCCATTTTCTGATAATGGATTTTATGGTGCTCTGTGAGATGTTCAAAACTTGGGATTTTTTTTTTTACAACCTAACCCTGCTTTGTACTTCTTCATTATTTTATCCCTGACATGTTTGGTGAGCTCCTTGGTCTTCATGATGCTGTTTGTTCAGTAATGCTCTCTAACAAACTCTGAGGCCTTCACAGAACAGATGTATTTGTATTGAGATTAAATTGCAGACAGGCGGACCCTATTTACCAATTATGGGAATTGCAAATGTGCCTTGTTAAGGCAATTGATTGCACAATATCTTTGTTAGGAATTTCACAGTAAAGGGGGTGAATTCATAAGCACTCAATTATCTGATTTTTATTTGTAAATAAGAATAAAATCATGTAATATTTCCTCCCACTTCCAAATTATGGAATATTTTGTGTTGACCCATAACATAACATGACAAAACGTAAAAACGTCCAAGGGGGGTATGGATATAGATATAGATACAACATGTGGCCCATATAGAGATCGACTTTCATAGAACAGCATAACAGCTAGAAAAGCTTCATCAATATTGTGATCCCTATTTTTTTTCCTACCAAATGTTTAATGAAAGTACCAAACAAATGAGTGAATAAAAATATGAATAACACTGCATTAATGTGCGGCAAATAAAGTAGAGATACAGTATTTTTGAAGTTATATTAATTCAAATTACATTTTATATTACAGTATGAAAATACAATATGCAGCGTTTTAAATATTGTTGCACTGAATGTTATCAACCAAAACCTAACATTAGGTAAGATGTAACTTCAGTGAACAAATAAAATACAATGTTGATACAGGTACTTAATACTTTACTAATTATAGAACAAGGCCATTGAGTAAAAAAGTAAATCACTGCCTAAAAACTAAGCCACATTTACCGTAAATAAGTCCCTAAATAAAAGGTTGTAATGAAAGATTTGAATTGAGTTGAATTGGTTTCAAGATCTAAAATGGAGTTTAAGGGTTCAAACCTTCAGAGATTTTGACTGGATGTCTATTCCTTGGATGATTTTTTTCTGTCCAAAACATTCTCTATTGAAACCAAATGAATCTGACTGTGATTTGGGGGAGGCTGGTGTCAACGTTTTCAGACAGATAGGAAACAGATAGGAATCTGTTGCAAAAGATTGTTTTGGAACCTGTGTGCTGACAACTATAATAGACAATGTTTGTCAGATTTTAATTGGGCAGGGCTGAACCAAATTGGGCATGATTGTTTACCGATGTATACAAAAATCTGACCTTAATACAGTTTTTTGGGGGATAATTGAACTGGGTTGAAAATTACTTCTTCACAGCTGAACAGAGTTCCTTGCAATGTCCTAGCTGGGTGCAACTCATCTCTTAAAATAGGAAATATGTGACTGCTGTCGGTTGATATGTATATTATTAGAAAACTGTTTGGAATGTTTTTCAGGGAAAAGGAAATCTGACGGGGACCAAACAAAGAGGCAAAAACTTAAAGCTGCATCCAGTACAACTGAAATATTTGGTAGGTGAATTTCAACCACAATCAATCAATTTGATGTGTTTTAGAAACTCATAGTGCTTATACAAATACCCAGCCAAAAACCCTGATATAGCAAGCAATTGAGTAGTTTACCTTTCAATGCCACATCGTTCACCACTCACTCTTTTACAGTTCATTGGTTAAATGTTGCACTAACAGTTTACTTAAAATTTGTCATGAAAGGGGTTTCATTAAAATAAAGTGCTCTGCTAAAATATCCTTTGGGATCCGTAAGACTGATTTTGTTACTTTTGAAATCACAATCAGTACAATAGAAGGACATGTAGTCTGGATACAGGCACCTACGAATAAAGTAAGAAATAATTACAGAATTTAACTTCTTGTGTAGCAATCCAGGCATAAGGAAAACAAGTGTGATACCAGATGTATTGTGCTAATGATTTAACCATAAATTATTAGCGCTACACTGAAGTGGATTCCACAAACTTTACAAGGACTGCATCTCTGTACCACAATGTATTAATTTATTATTTTAATTTACTTATGATTAATTTATTACCAAAGCAATGAAGTTACAGTTCATTACATCAAGTATTGCAAACAATGTAATCTTCAATAAAAACCAACAGGTAATCTATTGTAAAACAGTCTTTGGAAACTTGCATGCGAACATGCTCCCAACAAGTTTTTCTATTCAACATGATTTTTTTGTTAAAGAATAGGTTTATTCTGTTTCTGCGAAACCGGCTCTAGGTGTTGTATTTTTCACAGTTGAAAGCATTTTGCGACTTGCACAAGTTTACAGACAACAGAAAATGTTCTTTACATCTTTGACTGAGACATACAAAAAATTATGACAGTACTTCCAGCTGTTGAAAGTGTGCCTCTCCTTCCCTCATCAACAAGTCTTTGCTTAGCTTTTTAGCTAGTAGCTTACAGAACCTGCCCACCTTGACCATCATAAGATGGACTACCTAGGACAAAAAAAACAAATTGCGTTCTGGCAACGCAGTAAAGCAACGTTACTTAATTAACAACTGTAATATAATTCTTTTTTGGGAAATTGTAATCCCATACACTACCCATTACTAAGAACAGTAACAACATTAGAGTAACCCATCATTGATAAGAAACATGTGGATGTACAACAGGACAGTTAACGCTTTCAGACGGTAAAAAAAGAGAGGTGATCATGGAAAATCTCAAAAGCAAACTGGAGAACAGTTATAAGAAACTTACAGACTTCCTAATGTAGAATTACAGTGTTTTCTTTTTAATATGGAGAGATAACACATGAGATGACACAAATTCATGTTGGGCATTTCTTAATTAATATTGTTTGTTTTTCACATTTAAAATGAAATGTTGGAAGAAAAAAAGATTGTTGGGGTTTCTGGGAAGTCTAGAGCTGGTAAGAGATCCTTAATAAATACTATACAATTCACCTTATATAGTGTATACAGTGCTTTTAGAAAGTATTAAGACCCCTTCACTTTTTCCACAATTGCTTGTGTTATAGACTTAATTAAATATTGTTTAAGTATATTTTTGCCATCCATCCAGATAACACATAAAAATAAAACAAGTTCCTCTAGTGTATGTCAAAGCTGCTCTTGGGTGCCCCCCTGCTCCCGAGGTGTGACAGAGCAGGGAGAGATCTAAAACATGCAGGGCAAGGGGGTGCCCAGAGGCAGGGTTGAGAAACACTGCTCTAAATGCATCCAGTGTCCATTTATCATCATTCAAAACGGGACACTCCAAGACGGCTTTCCTCTTTGCACAGCCCATCTAATGCTCTCTCTGTTCTTATACACTTTGATCCATCTGCTGCCTTTGACACTGTGAACCACATCATTCTAATTTTCACCCTCTCAGTTTTGGACATCACATGCTCTGCTCACTCTTTAATTACTTCCTACCTGGCAGACCACTCCTACTAGGGGACATGAAGAGGATTAGTGTAATCCAAGCCTCAGCTCATCTTCTCCCTATACACCAAGTATCAGGGCTGTCATAACCACAAGTGGTCTTTCCTATCACTGCTATGCAGATGACAGGCATTTTTCTCCTTCACCCTGTCCCACACGCATCTGCGCTTTGATGCCGGCCACCCACCTCAAGCTAAACCTTGAGAAGTCTGAGCTGCCCTTTCGTGAAAAGGCTTGTCCTCTTCAGGACATGTCCATCATGACTAGAGTACGACCTCACCTTCCAAAAGAAGCAGCACAGGTTCTTGTACATCCACTTGTTGATGGGTCTCCCAGTGTGTGCAATTTATTCAGAATGCAGTGGCCCGTCTGGTGTTCAACCTACCCAAATACTCCCATGACACCCTGTCTCTTTGCAGTCAACATTGGCTTCTCAAATGTGCTTCAAGGCTATAGTCCTTACCTATGGAGCAACAAGAGAAGCTTAAGGCCAGACACTACAGGTGATTTGTTTAACCAATAGACATCACCATGAAACTTCCCAAGTTGATTGCTTACATTAAGACAATACATTTTTGTATTACAAATTCTCTGAATATTTTATTGAAATATGCTAATAATACAAACGTGGCATAATTATATTAAATATGCATACATTTCCAGAACTGAAATCTGAACATTGGATAAAGCTATGTTTTGTTTACATTTTATAGTCAAAGCTTTTTAGAGGATATTTTCGCCATGTTTTCGGCATAAAACTATACATAAATCAGGCTATAAATTATGTGAACAAACCCCTCTGCAAATACCTTCAGAATATAGATAGGAGTACAAATGGAAAGTTTGATGTATGTAAGTGATACTAAAGTGGAAATGTATGGCTCCAGAGAGTATGCGTTAAAACTCATTTTGAGAAACAGAAAAAAATTACAATAAAATTCCATAAATTTTTATTGGAAACCACTATTTACAAACAGAAAATCTTATCAAATCCTTAGCAACAACAATAGAGAACATTTCAAACATATTTAAACTGATAACAGCATGGCCTTCAACTGAACAGAACCATAGTATCACAGACACACATATACACGCATACATTGCCACTAGAATAACTGCCACCCTAGTTTGTTGTTTGTCCGTCCCGCATAACACTGCCTAGTTACCCATTCCTGTTTACAGCCTAGTTATCCATGCCTGCTCCATATTTAGGTCCCTCATCCATTTCCTGCTGATGCCGTTTTAGTTTTTTGCTCTGCATAGACTCCTGCGCATATGTTTTATACTGAGATTCTGAACATATAATTTTCCCTCATTACACCAACAGTAACAACTGTGCTTTGAAGCCACAACCTCGCCATAACAGCTAGCATGGCAAAGACACCTTCATTAAAAGTGTCTCAAAGCTGTCTTTCCCACAATTACTGTTTTTGGACCCCAAGCCCATATAACAAAGTTGAGGCACTTGTTTGCATTTGGACTCCAGACCTCTCTCAATTTCTGACACTAAAATGAAATGTATATTGGATCACTAACATCTGGCCAAGTACTTTTGATGCAGAAACATAATAACCTCCTCAACTTCCTTGCCAGAGTAATCCTTTGTAAACTGCTCCCATGTCTCTGACAATAAAGTAAAAAGAAATGTTTACTGGTAGGCTAAATTATTTTAGTATGGTCCACTCAAAAGGAGAAGTCTGTATACTGTAAAAGTAAAACTGACCACATAATAATAATACAAAATTAATAAAATGTTACTTTATTTATCTGTAACAAATAGATTAAGGCTACAGTGGAGCCTTAGGTAATATTTCCTGCGGGTGAAATGAAACAACAATACCACCCTTCATTAGTGTCTGATGTTATCCATAAAGCCA
>JACXGK010014864.1:0-11082 GCA_016801125.1 Novumbra hubbsi | reverse complement strand
GGGGGATGGGGAGCAGTGTCGAGGGGGGATGGGGAGCAGTGTCGAGGGGAGCGTGCTTCTCAAGTAGAAAACCCAGAGCCAGCGCCTCCCTCCTCCCTCCATCCCCTGCAGAAAACCCACCCACCCTAAACAGACCTGCACACATGCTGAGCGTTTGGCAAAGGGACCGGGTTCAGAGGTGCGTTGTGCCAACATCCTCCACCACCCCCCTGAGGACAGTGATTAGGGGGCCCTGTCAGCGGGCCTTGGGGCCTTGGGGCCTTGGGGCCTTGGGGCCTTGGGGCCTTGGGGCCTTGGGGCCTTGGGGCCTTGGGGCCTTGGGGCCTTGGGGCCTTGGGGCCTTGGGGCCAGGGGTGGTTGTTATCTGGTGACCACATCCCAATTAGGCAGCCTAGCCCAATCAGGTGGCCGCAAGCGCACCTGATTACAGTATCCACACCTTGCTTCAGTATCTGGTGTAACCACCCGCGGCATCCTGGTCATGACCGTGCTGTATTGTGCATGCCATCATGAGAGCACGGCAGGATTCCTGTCTGGTGTTTCTTTTTTTTTTGCGGCAACTGGATCTACTTCGAAAGTCTCTCCTAGAAGATAGAGGTTTTAGTGGAATGCAGGGCATTGCCCGGGAATATCCGGGCCATGATGGGAAACAGGTGTGTTGGATTAGGGAAATAATGGACACGATGGACACTCTGTACAGAGAACCCGGAGAACCCTGGTGCAGTACAGCTCACAAGGAACCCCCTCCTCTGGCACGTAAATGGTTACCCTGAACATTTTATATCACTTCAGCTGTGGTTAGCTCAGGTTTAATTGGGGCTCATGAGCATGTATTAACATCAAACCAAATGTTTCATTTGGAGAAAGAAAAACTCCTCACCACCTGATTCGATTTGATTGGTTCATTCCTACTATGAGGGGCCTTTTCTACCTGAAAAAAATGTAATGACGTGTGTAGAATGAGTAAACACTGTTGCTATACCTGTATGGTACTGTTCTCCTGTTGCTGTCATTGTACGTAATAGAACAGCCCTGGGCAGAGCTCTTTTATACTAAACCTCAGCCAGCACTATGGCTTTCACTCAGTGTTGTGTGTTTTATTTGATTCACTTTGAAAATGTGCAACTTAACACTTCCAGCATCAATGTCTTCTGTGTTTTGATGGTTAAGGACAGCAGCCCTCATAATGAACAAACTTTGGAATTAAAATGTTCACTATTTTACTATAAATAAGAATGTATATTTTCCTGTGGACAAAAATGGCACTGCATAGTAGGAAATACTTGGTAGGAGGTTTTCTTGCATCTGAACCACATTTAGAGTGAGGAACCGTCTAGAAGTTCTAAAAGTGTGGCCTATAATGAAATAAAAGCAAATAGCACAGGACAATTAAATTGTGAAGTTCTCCTATGTCACAGGGTAAGATCGGTACTGGGGTATGGGTAGAAGGACTCCAAAAACACACACACACATTGATGCTTACACCACAAATATTTAACCTAGCCACAAACACCCACAAATGACTTTGTGCAGTATGGTACCTGGAACACTGAGCAGAATGGAGATCATTGATCTGAGTGTTGCTATTCTGGTCTAACCACATCAGACTGCAGCGTCTACAGACATCTACCACAGGGTGAAACATAGGAGAACATGGGATGTAAAAAGTATTTGAGCATGCAATATTGCATGCTTCTATCTCCTACATACGCTCTGTTAATGAATACCCTTTCCTGTTTAATCAGGAGGGGCACAAACAAACCTGTCCACTGTGCAGAGGGATGTGAATTCCATGTTATTGTGTCCAGTATGTTGTGTCAGGGCACAAGGTTATATCAAGGTAGACCCAGTTAAGAAGGAAGTGCCCACCTTTAGGGCAGTTCAGGCACCGCCACAGTACACGCCAGCACATTACAGACCTCTACATGCTTTGTAAATTGGCAAACCTGCAAAATTGGCAGTGTATCAAATACTTGTTCTCCCCACTGGACATTGGTGTATGGAGATATAACACCAACATGCAAGGTGAGATCAGTCCTGATCAGTGTGTGTCAGTCCTGTGGTGTGTTGCCGTGGAGTTTGGTGCTGTGGAGACTACTTCCAGCTTGTGAGAGTGACGATAACGAGCCCCAGCCTCAATGATGGAATCATTCACTGCCTGGAGGGCTGAGACAGAAAGGGAGTGTGCATGTCTGCCTCTAACCTACTTAAGCCTCACACTGCACCAATGGAAATGTTGATATGCAACATGAGCTGCCCAGGTGGATTCCAGCCTGTTAGTAGCCCTGCTGGGATAAATGTGGAACACGGGGAAATGATTGTAACTGAACGTGTGTGTGTGTGTGTGTGTGTGTGTGTTTTGTGGGAGGGGGGGTGGGTTCAATACATTACAACCTTTCAGTGTAACACCTGAAAATGTTTGAGAAACAAACAAATCATGAATTAAAATACTAAACACGTAGTGTTTGTAGTGGGAAACTGCGAGTCCTACAAATGATGTCTACATCAACTGTCCAGAGTCCGCCGGGAGTTGTTTATCATGAATTTGAAAAATGATGCGCTATTAATAACACAATGTGGACAAGGTCACACCATCATCCTCACCTGAGTAATGTTTGCTTCGTCTAATGTCCCTCTGGTACTGCCATTCTACACAGTCTCAAAACGGGGAAAGTTGAATGGATAGAAGCACGGTTTTAATATCAACTACGTGGTTTCTGTAACTGAGGTAACCGCCTCTTTCATACTTCTTGGACCATGAAACCGCGGGGCAGGGGCCGGGGCAGGGGCCGGGGCAGGGGCCGGTGGTCGTGGTCTCTGCTCCGAGCTCCCGTGGAGACCGGACACACAAACATATCTGGGCCGGGGGCCCCTCTGAGCCACCCGAACTGTTGATGGAGGCGGGGGGAGGGGAAAGAGAAGGCGGAGGAGTCGGGTTGGGGGGGGGGGGGTGATTTATTTATTCAATAATGGCACATCCAGACAGCCGGGGCGGTGATCATGGTTACACAGGCCCCAGCCAGATGCCACGGACGGGGGGAAGAGAGGTAGAGGAGGGGGTTGGGCTCCCAGACCCCCAGGGCACCGAGATCCATAAATACAGTATATGATTCCAGGGACTGACACCCCTGCCCTTCACCGTGGGGCCTGTTCCCTCACACTGCCCAGATGACTCACCCCGATGTACACATGATACACCGTGAGCCATTACCAGGCTCT
This sequence comes from Novumbra hubbsi, assembly GCA_016801125.1. Lineage (NCBI taxonomy): Eukaryota > Metazoa > Chordata > Actinopteri > Esociformes > Umbridae > Novumbra > Novumbra hubbsi. Next base: position 7,863 of record JACXGK010014864.1, on the reverse strand, counting down.
GCCTCAGCATGTTGCCTCACATTCCTATGGCAACATTTTACTAGAGACGTAGAGTAGAAATATTTGATGTAATATGTATTAACTGTCTGGGACGGGAGCAGTGCTTCAGGTGTATCGAGTAGCACACGTGGAATAGCATATTAGAGAGAAAAGGGGTGGAGAGAAGTGGGGAAAGGCAAAGTATTTGATGTGCAGCTTGCTGAAACAAGCACGCACACCGGTATGTTGGCAAGTACCATAGAAAGGATAAATCATCTGACGTTCCTGGGCTCCGGTGTAAAGTTTCATCACATTGTTTAGAGCTCAACTTGAAGCGGCCAAACAAAGCCTTTTATTTGAAAGAATATGTTGAAGCACCCTGATCCTGCATGTAAACAAAAAATATGTACGTTCCTATTCGTTTTCATGAAATGTTTTTCATTTTCCGAATGAAGCCTGTTGGTGTTACAGCCTGGATCAGGGGGAGGTCGAAGATGTCTGTGTAGAAACCTTCCCGCTGGTCTGTATATCCCCTCTAGACCCCCCACCTTGGAACTGTACAGGTTGAAAAGTTTTACTGATTCCTCTGTCTGTGTAAGTGTGTGTGTGCAGGTATGTGTCTGTGTGTTTTTGTGTGTCTGTCTGTGTGTGGGTTTTATTTTGCGGTGAGTCAGTGTGTGTGAGGGAAAACAAGTCAACCATTGCTCCTAGCAATAAATCTCAAAAGAGCATCATCTATTAACACGCCATTATCAGATCTGAATGCTCGCTGACTCGGATTAATGTTGCAAGGAACTGCTTCCAGGCTAAAGGTCATATCCTGTATGTTAATCACCCAGCACCTCTGACCTCTGTAAGGAATTGTCAGAGAATGGGAACATTATTGCCAGCCGACTGGTCACTAATTATTAACATGATAACAAAAATGTCCAGACAAGTGGAGAGAGAAAGAGGGAGTGAGAGGAAGTGGTGAGAGAAGTGAGAAGGAGAGAAAGGGTGAGATAGAGGGGGAGAAAGGGTTTAGTTAGGGAGTCCGAGAGGGGAAAAACTGATTGGGAGAGAGGAAGAAGGAGGAAGGGAGAGAACAGAGGAAGGGGGACAAAGAAATTAGAAAGATGTAGGGAGAAAGAATGAATGAATTGAAGGAGAGAATGTGCCCTGCTTTAAAGCTACCATGGCGGACAAAAGCAAAAACAACACACAGGAACGAAAGCATGCCTGCACACACACACACACACACTCAACTGTCTTTCCCTGTTATTGCCTTTACAGCCACAAAGACTTGGATGATTTTCCAAAAAAGGCAGATACATTTTTAAGCTTCGAGGCTACAATGCAACTTCTATATCATATTGCTCCTACCCACAAACCTAAGTCTATATTACTACTACACACACTTACGTCTATATTACTACTACCCACACACCTACGTATATATTACTATCACCACACACCACACACACCACTCTCCTACGTTCAAAGACAATCTCTGCTCAGATGTGACTCACTACCTCTAGGTTACACAGGAATACATTCCTATTCCGTGACACACTTGTGATAACCGCTCAGCTTTTTCCATTGCTCTGTTTCCACTCACTGCAAATGGGATATTCAGGATGTTCATCTATTTGGTCATGCTAAGGGAAATATTTTTTTTTTTTACAGACATTACAAAATCAAATATATTTTGCCTTCAATTATGTAAAGTAAACTAACAACTGATAACAACAAAAGAGTGGCCTATTTGATTTCCATGTCTCGCTTAATCAGGGTCACTGCACCACAGAAATGTGATGCTAAGCATTAAAATGATTCTGTTACTACATAGGTAGAATCTATTGGTTTGAGATGTAATTATGGCATATCAGTCTGTTTTCACTACGATTTATTTATAGAAGTCTGCAAAACTAAGTCCACATTAACTGAAATGCTATTTTACCAGGGGGAAAAATGAAGGTTGAAAGGACAGAAAACTGAATGTTCTAGTAGTGGATTTTTACAGGCTAACGGTACAGTACAGTAGCTGCAGCTCAGTGCTCCCAAAGGATACGGTATTTCTGCATCAATGTGTCTCCTGTCAGGTGGAGTCTTGTTTGGGGGTGAATTTTGTCTCCCTCTCCATCATTGCTGCCATAACTGGGACCTTGACAGATGTTGGTCACAACAGGATATCTTTCACTGGACGTCTCATGATCATACAAGTGTGTGTTCGTCCTGCCTTTGATATCAGACATTCATTTGTGACTTGTCTTTTACCTTTGAATTGTTGTGCACTTTCATATATATTAGTTTCAAGTGGCCTGAATACCAAAATAAAGATTAGTTTAATTCCATACAGATTTGTTGGGCATCACCTGGACCATTCTCACTGAAGCCAAATCATGCCATCGTTTTAAGGTAGTCGAGAGAGTTGTCTACTCCTGATAGTATCTCACACACATGCATATAAATGTATACATATATATGTGTATATATATATATATATAGTGTAGATACTATATGTATATGTACACATACACACACACACAAGCTTCCACTTATACAGTGTGTGAGTGTGTAATGAGGACCCAGAAATGAGGAAATGCTAGTGAGGGCTATTGCTGGGAATGGGCCCATTAGATCTGTCTAGCAACAGTATCGCTTAAAAATAGCCCAGGCATCTTCATTGTCCTCTGGTTAGAGTGCTGTGCTTGCTGCTGTGACTCACAGAGAACTCCTGAGGAGAGCATAGTGGATATCTGGTCTGTTGAAGAGGAGGTGTAGGAACACAGAGGAGAGCATAGTGAATATCTTGTCTGTTGAAGAGGAGGTGTAGGAGAGCTAAGGAGAGGGAAGGCAGTGCAAGCCAGGATGAACATTGAACTGTCTGTGCTGCTCTAGCCCTTAAGTTATGTTAGGGTCAAATTGACCTGTTGTAATTGGAATTGTCTGAAATATCACTTAGGTTTTCTTAATCTGCCTGAAATGTGACGATATCCTCAACATTCTGTTTATGAATATATGAAACGAAGGGCGACCAAATTTAACAAGGCCTCTGAAAATGTGTTTACGTTCGTAACGTTAGAGTCAAAGTGACCCGGTGTTGGGGAGTAGATGTTGAAAATCCTGTTATGTGCAGATATTGTAGATATTGTAGGTGTGTCTCACTACACCTCAAAACACACACACATGCTGAGCCACTTTATAATAGCTCAACTCACACACACTAAAAGCTAAATTTCCCCTTACCTTTTACAAATACAAGCTATTATTATCTTTGTTATTATTGGAACTTTTCTCGCGGGAAAGGCTTTGTTGTGTAGTGTGTAGGTGGGTCCAGAAAGGCTTTGTTGGGTAGTGTGTAGGAGGGGCCAGAAAGGTTCTTTTCATAACTTTCCCTGAGGTGAAATTACTCATAGGGCTGGCTAAAGACCCTGTCCATGTATTTGCAGACTACACATCTCAAAAACGTATTCGCGGCTAACTTTCAGGGTACGATGACAGGACGAAATGTATTTGATGCATTATGTCACTTGAACGATTTCATATATTCTCCAGAAAAGTTTGCTTCGATAACTGACACAGGATGAGCATGTTGTGTGAGAAACAAACTATACCTCGTGTGAGAGCCTTCGCAGAAACCTAACCAACTGCCGGTTGTGATTCAACATCCCGGGGTCAATTTGACCAGCTAACATAATGTGTGACCAAAATGTTAACATAACTCAAGGGCTTATATATAGGAGGCTACGCTATGTCGATATGCCCGCTTCTCTCAGGAGAGTAATGTTTGATTTGGGCAATGTTACATCCGGACATTTTATATGTTTATAGCTTTTCTTGTTAGCAGAAGTTTCATTGTGAGCCTTGTGATCTCACTGCGCACAATTAGCTAATAAAAGACTATCACACATTAAACAAACAGGCAAACACACACACACACACATGGGACAGGCTACAAGTCAATGATATGTGCTCTGTGTGGTCGGAACGTTAAGTCATTGTAGGATTTCCGTTTTATTCCAGCTCTTTGTTATCATGAACCATTCAATACCTGTGACTTCCAGGAATTCCCGACATGTTTACAAGGATCATTTAGACAGTCACTCTGCTTGTTTTTGATCCCTTATATAACCTAAGCAATGTGTCAATCAACTCTGGTCACATTTTCTTTTTTTGTCGATGACCCTAAAGCTTCCCCTTTGCAACACACAAAGAAGGTGAAACTCCTAAAACCCTCAGCCTGTGACTGTCCGTTTCTGATTTATTCTCACTGTAACTTCGGGCTTGTTCACTTTATGATGGGGAGACTGAAACGCTAGCTTGACTTATCGTCATTTGCATAATCATTTCCATAGCATTTGAATTTACACCATCCTGTTCGCTGGGAAACGGAGCCACATGCCGGCACACTGCACAGAAACTTGATACAGCACAATGTTGACACAATGGTCCTCCCACTTGCAACCCCAGGGGGACGGCCTCGATCACAAACGTGGCGCACACCGCTTCAGAAGGTGGCGTCTCAAGCTCCCTGCAAGCTTACACATCAAAATAATCCAGCCTTTCGAGTTTCATTCAATACGTCTCTCCGAAAATGTAATGTAAACCAGCCCTATGTAATCTTCCCCAACCTCAGATCCTTACTACTATCTTTCGTTAACCTACCAGTGACTGAAGATAGAGACAAATAGTCCATGGTGTGGTCGCAACCTGATCTGTGTGTTTGCGTGCGAGTTCACAGAAAGTATGTGTATATTGAGCTACAGTCTCCCCCCTCTTCTCCATGAGCTTAAGGCCTACATCCTCGGGGTATCAATACACTGCCCTGATCCCCTCCCCCGCTGTGGGTATCTTATGGAGCCGGCTCCGTGGGGAGGACCATGGCCTTCTCTCCAGTCCCACGGCTCTAATTGATGAGGTGAGGTAATGGATCTCCCTGAAGCGTTCACAGGAACACCGGGGAGTCATCAGGGTATCGGTTGGACCAAGCCGTTCACAATCCAGCCATCCAATCTTTATAGCCTTCTAATTTTCCAGAAAGGGAAGTTTTCTCTCATTTTTACGGTAGAATTGTAGCAGTCAGTCGCAAGGACAAGCAGTCAGTAGCTAGGACAAGCAGTGCAGCCTCCACTATGGAGGGAATTACCTTGCCGTTTCCAGCAGACAAGAGCCCTGTTTGAGTTGGCTGAGTAGCAGCAGTTCACCCCTTATGGCGTTGCCTTGGTCACGTGTGGAGCGGAAGCCAGTGTCAGTATTGGCTTGGGAGAGGGAAGTCTTCCAGTGTGCTAGCTGGGATGGCAAATGGGGTAATGAAATTATCTAAACTGCGGGAGCAAATATAAATGTCCAAACCACTTACATATTTACATGCACATTTTAGTCATTAAGCAGACACTCTGCTCCACGGAGAATGGAAAACAAAATTAAACCACATACAGCACAGAAGCTGCCATTGCCGGTCTGTACATTATACTTAGTGATTCATTTTGTTTGGATACCAAATACTATCTTTGTTCAGAAATAAGGACTTTTCTTTGTATTTGTGACCAATATTTACTTCGACATTCTTAGTTGCATTTCGTTACAGGAGTGGAGATGAAGCTTAAAACTACTCAAAGGTATTCATGATTGGATGAGTCTGTTCTCTAGGAACTTGGAGTCATTTTAATGGCAACTTAGGTCGTAAGATGAGCGAGTATGCCCTTTAACACACTATCACACGTTCTCTGCCTTTCTATTGGACTTTTTCTCAGCTATCAAATACTAACTGACATTTACTCCTGAGGTGCTGACCTGTTGTTATTTTACACTACTGGTCATCTATTTACGTTTAAAGATCTAGGTTCATTTGTGTGTTCCTGTCTTTCAATGGAGTCATCCCTAGGTGCAGTGTTTCAACATCTCATTACAGTTTCAGGCTGGATGTCTGTATAAGCACTTTGTGAGAACTAAGTAAAGGGGCCCTATAGAATATTGTAGTTTTTGTAGAACAAAATTGTAGGTCTTAAAAAACATCACAAGGCAAGTTGAATAAATAAAACAAACACCCCAAGGCCTAATTTCATGAAATACATCTTAAAATTATTTAATTTCTGTTAAGTAAATGTTTTGTCTTTGTCTGTTAGATAGGCTTTTTTCCATTGTTTGCACTGGCTCTCTAAGATCTACTGACCTACTTCTAATTGTTGAAGCCAAGCCCACCAATCCAGTTGAAAACAATACCATATAGGCTCATGTTGTAACTTAATATACTCTAGGCCCTCCTTTGATCTCAAAGCTTATTTGTATATTACAAAACTGGCATTGACTAAAATACTGAATAATTGTCAGCAAACATGCTGTTGTAATTTCAGTGTTGGATGAGATCTTCAATTCATGGAGGACATTACTGTCGCAACTGTAATATTGTTATTGCTCCAAACAAGCTCCACTCTGCATGGATAAATGCAAGCTAACAAAGGGTTGACTGAGTACATCTTCAGAAAAGCTGGCAATGAAATTACAATTACAATAGTGAGACCTTTGAAGTGTCACGGTTGTGGTGTGCAGGCGAACCAAACGCAGACATTGTATAAACAAAAAGTTGAATTTAATCCAATAACACAAAACAGGTACAAACTAACACGAACTGTAAACGGAAAAGTAAGGTGCTGTATGTAGCAAACAGAACTTAAACTAAATACAAGAAACGTGTAGCGTATCCACTTGAGCATTGAATTAAATGAAAGACAAACCGTGACGTTGTGACTCAAACACAAACAATAAACCACACCGGGTGTGGTGCAAAACTAACCTAAGTAGGCTCCCCAATCAGAGTCAACTGAATGCAGCTGCTCTGACTGGGGAGCACACAATGGCATGGAGATGGCTAGAGGCCTCTCCATGTGTCATGCCCTGAATGGGAGCCCCAAAGCACAGAGATGGCTAGGGGCCCGCATCCAGGACATGACAACAAGTATGAATACATCTATCCCTCATATCCAAGAGATTATAGACATTTTAAGCCCTGTACAAAATAACAAGGTTCATCCACATTTTAAAGAATATTTGTGTTTATTTCGTGATCTAATAAGGGTTGCACATTTCAGCAACGTTGTTGTGATGATTTCTAAAGAATAAAACCTTGAAAATGTTCCATCTAAAACAATATTCTTTTGGTAGATTGATGAATGAATCAGAATATTTGTGTCCTCTCCTCATTTCCTATAGTAAGACGTAACCCATAATGTTGGTAGAAAGTGGGGAAAGGGAGATAAGAGTCTCTTGGCAGCCGTTCTGGTGGAGACAGACACGGGAAGCTGGACCGGAATTTCAACAATGTGGGCAGTCATGGAGTTCTTTAGTGGAATAGTGGACATTTCGTTTTCAATAAACTTCTCTTCTGTTGTGGTATTCTCAGAAGGAAGCAAGTGGTAGTAGGGTTTTATGCTGTTGACTTTCTACACTCTTTCTCGTCGCTTTCAGTTTATTTCTATCTCAGCTTTACTGCCAGCCCCTCTTTCTCATCTCTTTCAGTTTATTTCTCTCTCAGCTTTACTGCCAGCCCCTCTTTCTAATATCTTTCAGTTTATTTCTCTCTCAGTTTTACTGCCAGCCCCTCTTTCTAATCTCTTTCAGTTTATTTCTCTCTCAGCTTTACTGCCAGCCCCTCTTTCTAATCTCTTTCAGTTTATTTCTCTCACCTTTACTGCCAGCCCCTCTTTCTGTCACGGTACCGTCGCAGGACGGGACCTCCCCTGTTCGCGTAGCCTTCCGGCGTTCGACGTCGCCGGCCTTTTAGTCGCCATCGTGTGTGTTGTGTCCTGTTTTCCCCATGTCCTGTGAACGCATCCCTCCCTGATTCCTTACAGGTGCTGCTTGTTACCACAGTACTTAAGCCCTTGTGTTTCTCGTCTCCGTGTC